>CAJFCP010000476.1:72232-238750 GCA_904066005.1 Synergus itoensis | reverse complement strand
GAAATCTCGTAAACCCTTTGAAATCCATTAAGCCCATAAAATAAAAATATAAAATAATAACTTAATAAAAGGATATTGTAAAATCTCTTAAATTCTTTTAAACTGCTTTAAAAACCCTTAAAATTTCATGAAATCCTTAAAAATCCACAGAATTGTTTAAAAATTAGAAAAATGCTTGAAATCCCTAAAAATTTGACGACAACTTTCAAAATCCTTTTAATTTCTACAAAATCTTTTGTCATGAAAAACTTTTGAAATTCATCAATAAAATATCTGGAAAAACTTTAAAATCCTTCAAATTCCTTACAATATTTAAAAACTCATAAATATCTCTTGAAATCTGTTAAAATTTCTGAAAATCTCTTAAAAGTCCTAGAAACTTTTGGGAATTCCTTAAAATTCTACGATAATCTTCCCTATATATCCTTTAAAATTTATTTAAAATATTCGAAATATCATCAAATTCCATGCAATCCTTTAAAATTTCACAAAATCTCTTGAAAATCATAAAAATCTCTTGAATTCCCTTAAAATCACTTGAAAATCGTCAAAATCCCTTAAAATTCTTTAAAATCTCTTACAATTCTTATAAATTTCTCGAAATCCTTTAAAATACCAAAAAAATCTTCAAAATCATAAATCTTATGAAATCTCTGTTAAAATTCATAAAAATCTCTAAAAAAATTCCTAGAAACCTTTTGAAATTCCATGAAATTCTTGAAAATTCTACAAAATCTATTAAAAATCAGAGAAAGGTCTTGAAATCCTTTAAAATTATTATAAATCTTATAAAATTCCATCAAATCCATAAAAACTCCACAATACTTTTCAAAAATCAAAAAATGTCATGAAAGTCCTGAAATAATTTACATCCTTTAAAATCTTTTTAAATTCTACTAAATCTTTTAAAAGTTACTGAAAATTGAATGCAATTTCGTAAAATTCCTTAACATTATTCAAAATTCCATGAAATCTCATTAACTCTCTTTAAATACCTGAAAATCAAATGAAACTTTTTTGACAGCAATCCGTTTACACCGTTTTTTGGTACTAAAAAAAATATTTCAAGCATTTCAATCGGCTGAACCGACTTTAATTGACAAGAGTCTTTAAATATGGAATAGATAAATAATTGCTACTTTAATATTTAAATATCTGCTTTAAATTATAAAAGATTTATTCTACAACTCCAGATACTGGCCACTGTAGTTGACTTTACGTATGCGTGTAGTAGTGACACCCCATTTAAAATAAAGGACCATTAGTTCTACAAATGAGAACATAAAATACTAAGATCAACAAAAATTTGTTGAAATGAAGGAAACTCCAGAGGGATTCACCATATCTGGGAAAGTACAAGTTACTTCCTTTGAAATCGATGCACTTGCTCGTAAAAGCTTGGGATGTGCATGGAGAAAATTGACTGTTTGGACTTTTAGATATCGGGTTTCAAAGGTTCTCGTCTTCTTCCTTGTACATGTACACACACATAAAATTTGTCTCCTGACTTCTAAAAGCCTCATTTCTCACATCTCTCGGCCTAGACGACTATCATAGCATTTTTCAGATTCTCAGTAAAAAAAAATACAGTGTCCAGCCGATTTTTGTTAAGACTTATGTGGATGTGTACACATGTTTCACACGTTAATGTGTTAACTCTTGAAATATAGCAGAAGCTCAGTTAGCGTGTTTATAACGAAAATATATCGTGTGAAAAGACCCTTGCCCACAAGCTACTTTTCTTTTCACAGCTGTGACATCTTTTTTTCACCGCTATATCCTTCAATTTAAATTGATTTTTTATTCTAATCTCTGTTTCTATTACAGTTCTATTTCAAGGACTTGTGCAAAACATTGATCCACTTTTGGATCAAAATTTGACACCTTGGGATTTAGTCTGCATATTTTCAAAAGTCAATCTTAATTTTGTCTATGCCCAGAAAAAATAATGTTAAAAGTATATCTATATATTTTAGATACTTTATACTTTCATATTATAATTCATTTAAAAAATTTCTTAACTATAATCATTTAACTAAACATTATTTTTAAAATTTTCATTTAAAACGTGTATTTGAAAGTGGAGAAGACGATGGAAGTTATTTTTATTCGCTCAGAAAAGAGAGATAAATTTTCCTTCCCTCAGAACTCTTCCTTTTCTTTCCTGTAATTTCTGTCTCATTAAAATTCTTGATTGAATGTAGAAGAGAAAAGAATTTACAATGTTCACTTTTTTAAAATTCTATTTTAGCATTAAAGCGAGGATCGCTTATGTGAAAAAATCAGTCATAAAAGAGGTGCATAATGAAAGCTTTTTAAAATGAATTCCTTTTCAATAAATCTCTTATAAATACACATTTCTTTTAATTTTAATTTTCAGCGAACGAGTTTTCGCATACATGTAGACACAAGAATTTCTTAACTAGTTCGGACTAGTTCTTAACTAAGTTCGGACTAGATAAGCTCGAAAATAGACTAGAATAAAAGGACGATACTTCAGCCTTTGAAGATGCTAAAAAGTATCAGAAAGCCGTTATTGGTTGCTAGTATCACATAGATTCTCCTTCCGATTGGCACTTTAAACGGAGCTTTCTACTCGAGTTGCAATCGAGTTCAGAGTATGTACTTGTGCACTGTAAGTCTTTTCAAAATCGATCGCCGTCTCTTTACCTGGAATTCTCCTGTATTTTTTTTTCGCCTTTTTTTTACAATTTAATTTCAACTCCAGACTCAAATCCTTTAGACCTGAAGCAAATTCCAATATCAAAGGAAGCGGAAATCGATTAAATGCAAATCTGAGGCGGGCTGAACATAGGCATATTGAATGGCATTAAGATTACGTTTTGGAGACGGGAATTTGGTCTGTGTGCTGAATCAATCTGTGTGTACTACTTGCCAGCACATTCTAATATGTGAAAAGCGCTTCAAAGCGTGTGCATATAAGCTCTGGAGATTAAATCCATAAACCGAGGTGGTGCATCTGTGCCTACAACTCTAAGCTTATTCGCTAGTTAAGGGCTAAAGTTTAAAGTCATGAACCGGAAAGTTGACATCGTAAGCCATTTATCACAACTTTTGCTGTAGAAAAAAATTATTAATAATAATAATCTTCGTATTCATTCATCCATGGATGAATGAATTCACTTCGTCTTAGTGTATTGTGAAAACAATCAAACTCGGTCATTTACTGTCACAATTAACACACGTCCTACATAGATTCAAAAGAACGGTCAGGGTCACTTCCGGCAGTGTCAGCCCATTAGTCCGGAACGAATTTTTAAGTTCCTGGTTTGTATCAGAAGTTTATTGAAACCTAAAACTTTTTAATTATAAACTGAAGCAAAAATATTATTAATATTATAATAATATTAATTCTTTAAAGAAGAAATACATATCTATTATTATTATTATATATTAATATATTATCTGTTATTTAAAATCGGTTTCATAATTCCAGGTACAATTATTAAATATTATGTAGGAAATTTAATATAAAAGAGGCAGGAGCTGCAAGTATAAACCAGTTTAAATCTAATAGTTTACTTTCAGTGTGCAATTCTCTGAATTGAGTTGTACTTTGTAGTTCGCTAACTCCACTGTAGAAGTTATAATGTAAATAATAATTTATCACGTTCACATAGAGCGAATAGAGAGGAGATATAAGTTAAAATAATTTTCCAGCTTCCTGGTTATTAAAAATGAATTGAATTATGTTTTTTAGTTCACCCAAAGCCTAATAAAGTTAATATAACACCCCTTTCCATACCCGATAAAATATATGTTCTATAATATTGATGTTTCGGTCTACATCAAATATTCTCGTTAATTATGTTTATTCATGAAGGAGAATTTAAACTATTTACATATACAAAGGAAGCTGGCTCTAAGTAGAATATATACAGTACACATGTTTTCGCAGATCCATATAATTTATATGTAAATGTAACGACTCATACGGGAATATTCTCTCTGCTTGCATTTTTATCGAGAAGTGCAACTTCGTAATAAATATAAGTAAAAAATCACCTTACATTCATTTCATTTATTTCAAATTTATTTATTTATTTTATTTTCATATTATATAGATATATTATTTAGGGAGAGCGTCCGTTAATTATAATTTAGTAATTCCGTTAATTATAATTTAATGGAAGTTTCATTATAAAAAAATTCTCCCAAAATTGTGGTATTTTCTGAAGATAACCCTACGTCCAGTTGTATCGTTTCTTAATTTTTTTAAATAATTTTTTCATCCAGAGTTTTAATTCCCCATATGTGCTTGAAAGAGAGAACTTTTAATTTTACATTGAGGGCCTGAGTCTCTAAAAGAATTCTCGTGTGGGGTTTTTCTCCTCGGTATGAAGCATTTATGTAACTAATCCAGCGAGATACTCAAGATCACGTACCCCGGATTAGTTCCTTCCGAGGGAAGAAAATCTCCTTTTCACCAGAGAAACTTTCTTTTTATTCTCATTAACACCTGTCTAAAGTCTTAAGTTCCTTAATCACGTATTACAGGAGATGCGATTAAATAAATTCCTTAGTTAAAAAACCAAGTACTTCAGGTATTTTTTCATAAAGAGCTGAATATAGAAATTGCATTTATCTTAAGTGAATTAAATAGTATATATAGTTATATACATATATAAAAAATATGAAGATGCCCAGAAAAAGAGTTTTCAACAAATTTAATGAAGTTGATTTTTATCATATCAAGCCCTTAAATATATTGGGTTGAAGTTTAAGACGTCTAGTCTGACGACATTTTTTTATTTTATTTTTTTTACATTTATTGGATTGGAAATATAAAAAAAAGTTCCCAGAACCATTTTATTTTATTTTTATTTACTAGCAAAAATTTGCCTGGCAGTGCCCGGGATTTTAAGAGATTTCAAGTGACTTTAAGAAATTTTATGGGAATTTCAAGATATTTTAAGGAATTTTAAAGGATTTCAAGAAATTTCAAGTAATTTTAAAAAGAGGTCAAAAGAGTCTCAGGAAATTCAGGGGATAAAAAGATTTCAAAGGATTTCAACAGATTTCAAGCCATTTAAAGTGATTTTAAATAAGTTCAAGGAAATTAAGGAGATTTCAAAATCTTTCAAGTAATTTTTATGAATTCTAAGGGATTTCGAAATATTTTAAATTATTTCAAGATATTATAAATGACTTTAAGGGTTTAGTAGGGATTCTAGAGGATTAACATTTTGTTAAAGGATTTAAAAAGAATTAAAAAGAATTCAAGGGACTTGCCCTAATTTTCTAGTTATTTAAAATGTTTTTAAAAAGGTTAAAACAATGAGACTAAAAATTTAAAAGAAAATTTAATTTAAAAAGTTTAAAAACAGTTTCAAAATATCTTTAAAAATGTCTTCCCTTAAAATTTTTAAAAATTCCTTATAA
The DNA here is from genome assembly GCA_904066005.1 of Synergus itoensis. NCBI lineage: Eukaryota > Metazoa > Arthropoda > Insecta > Hymenoptera > Cynipidae > Synergus > Synergus itoensis. The sequence continues at coordinate 233,347 of CAJFCP010000476.1, read as the reverse complement.
CTCCAGGATATCTTTTAAAAATCATCAAAATCTCTTGAAAACCCTTAAAATTCTACGAAAATCTTATTCGAATTCTCTTAAACTTTCTTGAAATCTCTTAAAATCTCTTCAAATTCATTAAAATCAGTTAAAAAATCTTGAGATCTTGTGAAATTTCAGAATAAACCTGTTGATAACTGTTTCTAACTCTTTTAAAACTCCCTTTGAAATTTGGTCCCTTTGAAACCCTTTAAAATCCCGGGTAACGCCGGATAATTGTCTGCTAATAAACAAATAAAAATTTTGGGTTTTGATTCGGGTTTTGGAACCTTTTTTTTTAAGATTTTTATTTCAATCAATCTAAAAAAATCGTCTCAGAAATTTCAACTACATCTTAAATATTGATTAATTTTGCTACGCGCATAACGAAATTTCCGTAGGAATAGATTGATTTTTTCAGTAAAAATATTCAGATGTAAAGGAAAGACACTCTTTTAATTATTTTGATGTAAGTAATATGCAATAAAGGATACACGACAAAAAATAAAAAATAAAAAATGAAAGATACAAGTAGCTGATACTTTAAATTATTTAATGATGCGAAAATGTTCATAGTGATTGAATTTCCAGCGATGGATGAAATAATTTATCATCTCAATAATTTGCCCGCTGGAATTGGATTATTGACTGCGTCAGAATTTCAGAACATCTCTTATTCGCATAATCAATACTAAAACCAGAGCGAATGAACAATTGTTCCGAGTATAATGAATGTCGATAAACATAGAAAACTGGGAGGCTTGATCGTAGCTTCTGAATATATCTAGGTGGAACGGCCATTGTTACGACAATATAGAAATGCATTCAGTTTATTCTTAGCGCAATATAATTGTTGCACCAAGAAACCGATTGTTTTTAATTTTGACGAATTTCATCCTTTCCTTTAATTAACACCACAAACTCCTTTGCGGAATCAAAAATGGATGATAAATACCTATTTATGAAAAAATACTTCAAACTACTTTTTCGCAAATAATCCAATTTTAATTCCCACACCGTTTTTTTTTAATTCATTCTTTCCGCTTTTATTTACTTTCAGTTTCATGGTTTTCGGGATTGCCCGTGTAGAAATTTCGATAGGGGTCCAGTGGGGGCCTCACTAGTTTTTCCTTCTTTTAGTCGGGCCCTGATGGGGAAAACTAGTCGGGGCCTCTGCATTATCGTAACGCTTTTGTCAGTTAGGCCCTGACTAGATGTTCTAGTAGGGGCCTAGTGGGAATCGCCCTTCCACAGCCCTATCAAAAAGGGCCCTGCTGTGGCCCTAATCAGGTCCCCGCGATATATATTTTTAATTATAAACGTATATAGGTTATGCATTTGGGACGATCTGAAGTAGAAATGCTCAAAATTTCTCCTTATATCGTCCCAAATACGTCGCTAGAAATAAACATAAATATTTGTTTATATTGAACTTTATTTTAATCTATAAATATTTAAAAATATCTTTATGACATAAAAATATCGTTATGACATATATAACATCATCTGAAAAAGTTGAATAACAATAATTAATGTAATTATTATTTATTAGTTCACAGATGAACTAATAAAGATATTTTTTACACAAATTTAATGAACAAGAAGCAACTTTAACATACTAAACAAATTAAAACTGCGTAGATCATTAATTTATATGTTTAAGAAATTTCCCACTAGCGCCAGGCAGGGCCCTGATTAGTTTTTTCTAGACTAGAACTTATAGTACGGGCCACGCTGGAACCCTACTTTAAATGGGGAAAGATAGGGAAATTTATACACGGATGGTGCTCGTGCACTGAGATTAAGTTTTACAACAGGAATAGTATAAACTGTATAAACTGTATAGAGCTTTATGGACTGTAATATAACCATGTAACACACTATGAATTAAGCAGGGCCGGTCTTAGCTTCTGTGGCGCCCCTGTGCGAAATTTTGATATAAAAATAGAAGTATTATAGAAATAGAAGTATTATAAAACTATAAAAAATCGTGTTAAAAATCGAGGCGCCTTCGGCACCCCTAATTCTTTGGCGCCCCTGTGCGGCGCACAATTTCGCCCCCCCCCCCCTAATACCGGCCCTGGAATTAAGTGATATACAGTTTTTATCACTCTAGAATTCGAAAAAGTCAAAACCAGAATGTAACGACATTTTTCAAAAAGTCATTATTTTACATTTACTCTTCAATTGTTCAGTTTTCCAGGGATATAAACAAGCACCATATATTTATATTTAAAAGACTCACAAGAGAGGGAAATTATGGTCCTGAACCAAATTTAAACGTTGCATTAAGTCGGAGACATATAAATGAAAAAATATACGAGCACTTAGCGAGGGTAAAAGAGAAAGGGAAATGAGGGAAAAAAGATAAAATGAATTTTCTAGTGGGTGTAACTTAACTAAGAAACGAAGCTGAAGTAGCAAAACCTCAAAGACGCGTATATATTAAAACGACTTATAAACGTGACTGATGAATACTGAAAGAATCTTTATTTATTACAATATGTGGACCAAGGGAGGATCTGTACGGTGCAAAAGCGTTTATCAACTTCTATTTATATAAAGAATCTTTAATTCGACTACTATTTTTTTCGTATTTATTAACGCGGTATTTCACCAACGTTATCACCCAAGTTATCCCCTTTTATATAGAAGGTTTCGAGGGGTTACTTTATCGGGGAACGAGGGAATACCTTTAAAAGCGCGATTACTCGAGAAAATATATCTATCCGCAAGCCGCCGGTTTTATTTTTATGGGCGGCGATTTTTCGCGCTTTACGGATCTACACTTTTCAAAGCCGAAGATTGATTCATAATAATTTTTTATTTAATTATTTATAAGGCTACCCTAGCGAAAGCTTAGGATTGAAATTTATTGTGAATCAATCCGAAATTTTCCGAATCATTCTGGAATTTGTATCCGAACTAAAGAGTTTGATTCCGATCTAATCCGAAGGAAGTTTTCAATCGAATTAAATCGAAGCCTATTCAAAATCACTCCGAACCTTTAATCCAAATGAATCCGGTCAATCCGAATGAATCCGAATTTATCAAAATTTTTCGGAATCATCCTAATTGATTTGTATAGACCGGATTAATTCGGATTCAATCGGATTGAAACTTCGGATTAATTATGATTAATTCGGTTTGGCGGATTCATTCGGATTAAAGGTTCGGATTGATTTTGAGTGGGTTTCGGATAAATTCGGATTGATCAAAAGGATTTAGAAAATCCTGATTGACCGGATTCATTTGGAATGAAAGTTCGGATTCATTTGGATTTATTCGGATTGAAACTTCGGATTAATTCTGATTAATTCGGATTGGTCGATTTATTCGGATTGAAGGTTCGGATTGTTTTTGAATGGGTTTCAGATTAATTCGATTGAAAACTTTCTTCGGATTGGATCGGAATGAAACTGCTTACTGTTCGGATACAAATTCCGGAATGATTCGGATTTATTCGGAGTGAATTTCAATCCGAAGCTTATTTCGCTTGGTATAGTATCAGATATATTATATAAAGAAGTTTTAGTTATTCTGTCAAATAATATTAGTAAATTTATTTACTAAATAAATTTATTTGATTTTTAAAAATCAAATAAATGTTTTTGTTTATAACAATAAATGATCGTATTGTTTGGTATTATAAAACTTTGTTTGAAATTTAAAACTTTTTTTCAATACTTTAAACATTTTTTTTTTAATTTTTATTAATTTTGATATCTCTTTCACATTAATAATATTTATTATCTCGCTTATCTTTCCAGAAAATAATCTTGAGGATGACAGAGGAGTGACATCTGTGTGTGTAGTAGTGAACTTGACAGAACGTTATCGACGAAATTTCATAGAATTTTAATAGTGTGTGTAAACTGCAGTGTTTATTTTTGTGATTTTCGTTAGAGAGGTCGAAACAAGAATTAATTTTCACATATATTCAACTGTCTTAAAAATAATTGGAGTAAAAACCTTGGGAAAATTATTATGCTTTTTTAATTGTCTTTATGAGTGGAATTGTTTGAAGCTTATTTAAAGGTAAGGAATGAAAATTTCTTTATAGATCTTAAAAGTAAGGTTATCCAAGGTTATCTTTTAGTTTTAAATTAGAATGTTTTTCAACAAAAGTATTAAGTTTTTTACAATAAGTATCCTAAAATATGTTAAATAAATAGAAAAGAAGTATTTGATCCAATTCGTTCTAAAAAGTTAGATGCCTAGCGACATTAAATTAAATTTTTATAAAAATTCATCCCTTGTTGGACTGAGGATTCATCGGATTCTATTATAAAATTATAATTATAATTATTATAAATTAGCCAAAATTAGTGTCCTACGCGCGTTTTTAATTATTTAATGTACTTAAATCTTTTAAATCTCCATTAAATTTTTTCAAATACCTTAAAATTTTCTGACAAACTTTAAAATCATTTAAAATTCGTTAAAGTTCCTTAAAATTTATCAAGAACATTTAAAATTCCATGAAATCCTTTAAAATTCCAAGAAATCTTTTAAAAATTAGAAATTCTTTGATGTACCTTAATAAAATTTCGACAAACTTTAAAATTCGAAAAAATCTTTTAAAATCCTTAGAAACCCTTTGAAATTCCTTAAAATCATTGCAAATCTCTTGAAATCTTTAGGAACTCTTATCATCTGATAGAATATCTGGAAATTTTTTACAATTTTTCGGATTTCATGGAATTCTTCCAAAATCTGTTAAATAAACTATAAAAGCTACATCATAAGACAAGAATAACATATAGCTAGCATAAATTTCAAATTAACATAATTAAATAAAAACTAAAAAAAAAAATTACAAGATAAAGACATGCAATAAGCGAGCTGAACGTATTAGTATATTAGGAACTTGAATGTAAAAGAATAGAAAGACAGAATGGATATTTTATTTATTATTAATAGGAGTTTTTAAAAAATTATTATAACTATTTTATATTTTATAATTTTGGGAATATAGATTTTTAAGTTAATTCCAATTAATATAAGATTTTTCTAAAAAATTAAAATATTTCATGAAGGATTTTTTTTCACAGATATGGCTGAAGATTCCTTTAACACTAACCACTATAGAAATCTCAGGGAGATATTTGCAATGCAGAGATCTTTCGAAAATGACGAAAATGTATTTTGTACATCAGACACTATTCAAGAATCCTTGGATACATTGTCCGAGGTATTTATATGTACAATTTTTGAGATATTCATATTATTGCTTCAAAAAAAATTAAGCAATTTATTTATTACAAAATAACTTAATTTTATCCAGGAATTTGACGCTCTTGGTTTAGCATCCATACCAATGAACTATCCAGGAGTTCAACCTTTAGAATCAGTGACATCTGCATTGGTCAAATTGATCAATGCATCATGGAATTTAGTCCACAAACATAGAATGCTTCAGAGGGCTCACGATAAACTGAACGATACTCACCATAAAACGTCAAACGATAACTATAATTTAACAGTAAGTTTGCATAGAAATAAATTTCACTTTTAATTTTAAATAATCAGTTGATTCGCATAATAACGTCTGCTGTGCTTTATAATGCCGCTTAGGAAGTAAAATGGTAAAGAAAATTTAATAAACTGAATAACCATATTGCATATAATAATTGATGTATCTATTTTTTCATTTTTACAGAATCAAATCAAACGATTGAAAGAATATTTGGAAAAAAAAGAACATTGTCTGAGTGAAGTTCAAGAAAGAGAAAGAAGACTGAAAGTGAAATGTGAGAATTTGACTCGAGATCTGAAACGTGAAAGAGACGAGGTTTGTGTATGATTTGTTTCAATATATTTTAATAAATCTTAATAATTAATTTTCAGAGCAAAGTAACAATATCTATAATTCACTATGATTTTAGGTTCTTAAATTGAAAAAGCAATCACAATCTAAAGACAGTCAACATGCACATGAAATAAGACGCATTCAACAAAGTGGATTCAAACTTAAAGAACAACTACAAAAGTCTATTGGTTAGTCGAAAATAATTTTCAAATATATTTCGCATAACTTTATCTTTATTTTTCGATTTTTTTTTTCATTTCTCAGGAACGTATGTACCAAGGGACAAAGCTTTGCAAAACTTGCAAGCTGAGCACGAGAAGCAGATTACAATACATCAGGAAACGATTGGCCATTTGGAAAAAAACAACCTGCTGATGCTGCAGGAAATTACGAACCTTAAAGACGCTTTAGAACTTCAAACACATGAAATTATGCAGATGGAAGATTCCAAAGTCCGGCGTGATGTAGACACCAAAGAACAGTATCGGTAAGTCAATATTTCATAAATAAAATCGAACTTAAATATTTTACAGTTAAAAAAACCTTATCAGGAAAATTACAAAGACGATATAAAAATCCGAATAATAACCTTGAATTGCCTTTTGGCTATTCGTTTTCGGACATTTACAATTCCCAGCAATGCAAACTGTATTATTCTTCACCAGCAATAATTCGGAATCATTGAACCTTCTATTCTTTGTGTAAATAATTTCTGTCGGCAATTTATTGCTGAAACTTTCTATTCTATTAGAAGAAAGTCTCAGAGAACTTTTCCCATCCGCGCACGTACCATTCATTTTGATTTTGTTCGACGCTACCAGATTCATAGTAACATTCGTAAAAATACTGTTTTCTACAAAAGCGCTATTTCCTTCTATCGACAAATATCCGGGCTTTTGTAACTTAAATTTCGAATTTACAATTTCTATATCAGAAAAATATGCGAAGTTTAAATTATTGTGAACATTTCGAACTTCACTATTTCTTATTCTCAGAGTTCTTCCCCTTTCTGAAAAATGTAATCCATTCATTCTTTCAATCATTACATTTTTGATAATGAAATTTGTAATATTAATTTCTGTAAATTGTTCTTCGAAATTTACAATTGTGGTGTCCTCTATTCGGAAAAGTCCAATACTACGAACGTTCATGAACGTATCGTGAGTAATTAAAGGAATTTGACGAATGCCTATCAGCTCTAAACGTTCGATGCCTTTTGTCGTTAGGAGTGATTCAAAAATTAAAGTGTCACTAATATTTTGCACTGCTATATTTCGAAGTTTAGTAGCTTGTGTTAAACTTGTGAAATGAAAACTTGCAGATGAGCAGGCCGATATAAAAAGACTTGTTACATTTTCATAATTGTAGTTATCTGGCAATACAAGTTCCTGTAATAATAAGTAAGAATGTGAGTACATTTCTAACAGAGAAAATGATAGAAAAAGGAGTATCAATGGTCAATCATTTAGTTAACTTACCTCATTTCTGAGGCACCTGCACCTAATCCTCGTTTCATTATAAAGTTCGCATTGGTCGCTGATATTTTCTGCTGAAGATAAAGACAACAGCATCCATAAAAATGAAATAACTAAATTTCTTAACATCTTCATCTCTTTGTTATTTTCCTTATTTATTTATCTTACAACTAGCAGTCCTCTGTTTATCAAATATTAATCAACTCACTTTCCTCGTTCATCTAAGAGACAAATATGGTAGAATAACTCTGTAAATAATCAAAAAACAATTAGCATTATAGCTAATTAAATACAAACTTAAAAGAAAAGCAGAATATTATTTATTATTATGTGCATACCTACTATTGAAAGGGATCAATTATTCAGCATTGGCAAAAACAAGGAACACGTTTTCATGAAAGTTTGTTGGGTAGTTTATTTTCCTAAGATCTTAAAAAAGTTCCTTTAATGAGTTTGCAGCGAACTTCGACACTCGAATCACCTTCAGCTGTAGAAATTCATTTCCTGCTTTCGTCTTAACTTAAAAAGAAAAACTCAAGTTTTTCGTTTTCCTTTAGTTTCTGAAAGCTATTTTTTTCCAATTCTGACTCTGCACTACCTCGAGATTTTAAATCGATTAAACAGTTACACTTTTTCACAATATACGTCCAATTCTCGAATTTTCCAAGGTCATTCAACTTCGTTTTCTATGCTGCTCTTTTTATCCACTGTTTTCTATAACTTAACTAATGCCAAAGTGGTCGATGGTGCTTTACAATGGGGATGTTGACTGATGCGAAGAGAAAGGACAAGCGTTTTGATATCAACTAAATCGGTTCTTCCTCAGATTATGATGGACAGTCGTTTCAAGCCGCCCTTTATAAAGAGTGACATGTTGAATTGTCTCTTTACCGCCGCATTTTTAACTTTGTAATAATTTAAATTACATTTTATAATAGACAAAAATTATTTTGTATTACTAGAATATGTTCCATATTAGTCAACTTGAAACTCTACAACTGAAAAAAGTAACACAAAATTCATAGAAGTTCAGGGTTGATAAGTTTACAATTTGTTTACCAGAAAAAAAAAAGAATTTTCTTCAATTGATTCTTTCAAGTTAATCCTTAATACTAGTCGCTTCGACTTTTGCATAAAATAATAGATAATTAAATAGACGTCTTAATAAAAAGAGTTTTTATTTTTTGTATTCAAGGTGATGGGTGTGTATTATTGTATTTTACAATTTACAGTGATAGTTTGCGAGTTAGTGATGAAAATCCAGGGATAATTATCGTCATGCTTATAATTCCGTATTTCGAAGTGACTTAAGTAAAATGAATGTTTACAATCATTGTAATAAAATATGTGAAATTCAGTAACAAAATATATACAAAATATTAATTAATAACGATATATCACTTATTAAAATATCTCAAATTGCAAGATTTTAAACTTTCATACATTTATAGAACACATTTAAAATATCGCGTCAAACTACTACAATTAATCTCCTATTTACTAAAAAGGTTCAAATTACCTATCACACTTTCAATGAGCTAAAATTATGACACATCGGTATACGTATATTTATTTCGCCAAGTTTTATTCGATATATTGTATAATCAATAACTCTCAAAATTTTCAAATGCAGACTTTGTACAATATTAACAATATTATCATTTGAATAGAATAAATAGGCGTTAGATCTTCCTGGTAATGATTTGTACAATCAAATCCTTACATATACTTAACTATAAACGATTGTAGTTAAATTAAAATGCGATTAAATTATTATAATGTGAAAATTTTTCCTTCTTAAAAACTATTGAAAAATATATACAAATATGTCTTTGATCATATCAATAGTTTAAATGGTAGAAATAGTCTTTAAATCGAGCCACGTTAAATATGGTATATACTCTATAGCCTATCACTTTGTAACCTATATATATTATAAATTCTATCACAACCTTATTATGTAATTTTTTGTCCACTGAGATCTTTTATATTTTAGTGTATTTTACTTTTTTTGTGTAAGATATTCTTAAGAATGTCTTTTCTGTCTGGATAAACGAATTTTAATGGAATTCTGTTCTTTCGATTCAAAACACTTATCTTTGCACAATGCACCATTTTCTACTAAGATTTTACAAACTTCCATTTGCCTTTCCAAATTTATACTGTTACACATTGATGCCATGTGCAGAGATGTATTTCCATGATAGTTTCTAATGTTGATGGTATCTCGTCTGTTTCTAACCATCAAAACCTAGTTGAGAAAAAAAATACTTGATGAAATTTAATTTTCAATTTTTTTTTTTTTTTTTTAATTCAATTTTTGTTTTTGATCATCACAGGTATTTCTGGCCCTTCAAGTTCTAAAAATCCTAAATAAAAAAACTGTGACAATAAATTTCTTAAGTATTAAGTAAAAGTTTTCAAATCTATCATTATACCTTGATGAGAACAGGATCACAACTCAATACTGCAGCATGCAAGGCTGTATTTCCTCGAACTGCTTCTTTAATTGAAGGATCCGCACCATTTTCCAAAAGTAGTTGCACCGTTGCAATTGAACTTATACCCTTGCCTACAGGATCATGTGATTCTACTGCTACGTGAAGTGCTGTTTTCCCTTTAATTAAAAAATAAAGTATACATAAAAATTACGTATTTGCCAAGTATTGGATTGTATTGAATCGCATTTACAAGTTGATGTTGTGAAGACTGCTTTGCGACAATTTCGCATTTAAGGGTGTTGGACCCAAGTGTTCAGCTCAAAATTCAATTCTCCATTTTACTCAACGAAAATTATAGATAAATATTTTTTCGCTCTGTAGCACTAATCTTTTTTCAAATATAAGACTGCGTACAGAGCGAGAAAATATTTAGTTTCTATAATTTTTGCATAAAACGAAGAATTCAAAATCTAACTTCAAAATTGAATATTTTCATTTTTCTTTAAAAATATTTGAATTAGGTATTTTCTCGCTCTGTACGCATAATTTTAGTTAAAAATTGATTAATTCTACCGAGGGAAAAAATTCCAAATTTAATACTTGTTGAGTAAAATGAAGAAATCGAATTTTTAGATTAGGACTTGGTTCCAACACCCTTAAAGTGCAGCATTTTTTAATACTTTTGAATAATTATCAATCCGATGTTTTTTGTAGGGCTCTGAATTTTAAAACCAAAAGGTTCATGTTTGCAGATACCTCTTCTTTATAAATATTTTGAAATTACAGTCGACTGCTGCCAATCGTATTCCAGCTGAATTCGCCTCTGCGGGCGTCTTGGGACCTCTTCGGGTCTTTTGGAGAGTACTATTGGAAATATACCCGTGGTGGGGGGAGTACGATCAATGAAGAGTACAAATCGTAAGGAGTACGATTACTGAAGAGTAAAAATCGTGAGGAGTACGATTAGTATGGAGTCGACTGTATTTGAAATGAACGCAGTTTAGTTTAAACTTGGAGTTTCTTAAAAAAAGACTTCTGAGACTCTTTTCTCTCTACAAGTCCTCTATTTTTATAAAATCTCTCCCTAGGAAAATGTTATCTAAATTTCTAAAGAAGCTTACCTGCGTAATTTCGAGTGGAAATGTTGAAAGCAGGATTTCCTTGAATTGTTTTGAGTGCAAGTAATTCAGAGAGTACAGTTTTGTGTAAGTCACCTTTCGCTGCTACTGCATGAATTAGCGTGTCACCCTGCACAATCCGATAAAAATCATATTTTTTACAAATGTTTACTGGAATCGTTTAGTCATCTTAAGGTACATATGAAGAAATTTAATTGCTTTCTCTTGTTTTCCATTACGAAATAATTAAAATCTAAGATATCTCTTATCAGTGGTGAGTAGCTTCTACATTTGTTGAAATGTCAAATTACAAGAAAGAAATCCACTATTTTATGTAATCGATTCCATTAATTAGTAATCAAGTTCAATATCATAAACTACTATTTTCGAAATATTTAAAGAAGAATGCAATGAAAATAAATTACTCAAATATCAGATTCATATAATTGCCCTATCCTCTAGTCTTTCATGATTTAACCTTGTCTCTCGTATTTTTAAACGACTTTCGAGACATATATTTGGAAATTAGTTTTTTGACTCGAAATTAAAACAAACTTTCGTCTAGACTGAGAGAATAAGCAGCAAAGGAAGCAAGAAATCTTCCTTTGAGTAGCAAATTACAGTTTCATGAGGTATCAGAATATTCAAAGAGTCGTGTTAGAATCTTAGGAAATCATCTCTCTCTCTCTTAATATTTTTTTTTTGATATAAAAATAGAATTAGGTTTTCTTACTCTAAGGTGGTACAATTTCTGTCCAATTTCAATCCCCTTTTGAAGCATTTTGGCTGCTAAGTAACCCGTTATGTACGCCATTTGTGGACAATTCATTGCCATTAAGTACAAAGCATCCTCTCCACGATTGTTTTCCATAGACAAAGCACCTTCAATAGTGCTAAGCCTTTCAACCAATGGCAGCAAATAAGCTTTCTTTTTTCTCAATTCTTCTGAATTACCCACCAGACACATCAGTACCCTATAAAGAAATTTTGATTGATTGATTGTTTCCTGAAGGAAAAAAGAAACAATCAAATTAAACCTACGTATCGCCATCCTTGTCAACTTCTGTCAATTCCTCATTTGTTTTTTTCAAAAGAGTCTTCATGGCCTTCTCGACATCTTTGGGCTTGAGTTCTTTAATTAACTTATCACAGGCCTTCGTCGAAGGAATATTCAAAGATGACCAAGGTGCTGAACGACGTCCCGAGTGTCTGCTAGAATTAATCAAGACCAGTTAAAAATTAGTAATTTGAATTCGGTTATAATTAATCTTGATTCAGAAATATCCTACGAAATATCATACCTCAAAATTTCTGGAATCTGAAAGTCGTTGAAGGTAGATGTAGTAGCTTGTTCAGAAGTAGGACTTTTTTTACTGTGGATATTTAAAGAACTATTGTAAGTGGTGCAAGTACTTTTTGCGCAGTCAAAAAAATCCATATCAAAACCATTCATGACATTATTTGAATCTTGATTTTCGTTAGCTTTCGAATAGTTAGCTAGGATGTTCTCTATTGTTGCATCAATCTCCAAACTGGCTGGTGAAGACTTGCCAATGTAACTATTATGAGGTGAAGTATTTCCTATGTAACTGTTGGTTGGAGATGATTTTTCTCTGCGACTACCAACGGTCGATTGTTTTTCGGAATAGACTAAATCGAAGCCATCACCTGTTTTAGGATAAACCAAACTCTGTTGGGCTTCATTAATGATGCTTCCCGTATTTCCAAAGTTCAAAGACTCGCTGAAGAAGTTCATATCATTGCAAGTGCTATTGTTTATTTTCTCACTTACGTCTCTTTGACTGGAGTTTGAAGAACACCTGGAGTCTTTGTCTGTAGGATTTTGTAGACTTTGTACAGATTTTTGGGTCTCAAATCCTCTGTAAGGTGATTGCGAATCTGGAACAACTTGCATTTCTTCTAATGTATTGCTTTTACTGGACAGTTCTTTCAAGACGACTTCTTCAACTAGTTGGAGTTCGGTACTGTCTATCGCGTCGATTAATTCGGCAGTATTGTTGGCAGTATTGACAATAGTGCCTGAAGATTCATAGTTTTCTTCCCGGGATATGAATCTGTTGAATCCTTCATCCAGTTGGTCTTCCGATCTTTGATCCAAGGGAGATTGATAATTGGCTGGACTTGGTGTTTCGCAGTAGGATTGATTCGATGAAGATGAGGAAGAGAAACCCTGGTGTGATCGAAAGTTTAATGACATCTAAAATCAAAGAAAAAATTTTTTATTTATTTACATGAAAAAATGATTTGTGACCATAGAAAATTAGATTATTATCATTTTACAAAGATCCTGAAAAGTTACCTTGTCTATAAAGTCGTAACAGGTGTACAGAATATGATAAGTATGAAAATAAACATAAATAAGGAAAATTTAAAAACAACTTCAGATGCCATTTTAAAAATAAACAGAAGATTTTCGGTCGTTATTTTTTCAGTTAAAACAATATCGAATGAATTATTCTGCAGACCAAATAAGAAAAGTAATAACTGCATGTTTTATCAAAAATGAGTTTCAATGTTCATCGTATTTCTAAGATGATTTACTATCATTCTGTAATTGCATTATTTAAAAAATATTAATTCTATTTTACCACTTTACAGAAATTCGGTTGCATTTAATTAAATTTTGTCCATTTTTCTTTCATTTTCCGTGCAGCCCACGAATTTATTGTAATTCCAGTTTTATCATGAGGAAAATTAAAAACAAATTTTTCTCTTCATTTTCTTAAAATTCTAAGAATTTTTAATTCACTATGAATGTTTTATCCTAAGAATGTTACAAAATTACATAATTTAATAAAAGGTGTCATGATATATACAAAAATAAACTTGGTTTCAATTTTGAGTCTATAGTCTCAAAATTGACTGTGGTGCAGTTACTACTTTTCTTGTTTGAGCGGCAGTATTCAATGATAATGGCCAATAAAGAGAGCCTTTATATTTAGAATAATAAAAGGCACGTTTATCTTTATCACTTTTACTTACATAAGCTGAGCAATATTTAACTGCAATTATTCACAACCTTTTAACATGTTATTGTATTTTCATAGATAATTAACTTGTTACTTATCGGACCCACTGTATTTTTTCTACTTATTAAGTCTTTTTGCATTTTCATTTTGAGGCAATTTATTTGCATAAACAATTTATTTATATCTATTATATGGTAAACAGAATCGAGTGGGGAACGCGAGGTTTAAATGATTTTTAAATCAACTGTGTTCCTTAAAGTAGACAGAACCTTAAGTAAATTAATTCTCTTCTTCATTCAAAACTAAAGTAATTGAACCAAAAGCGTTGGCATTATACCTGCTTTATAAATGAACGCGTTTTTGTTAGCGTATAATACGGCGCAAATCCAGCAACTGTCTCTTTCTTACCACAGCGAAACAAAACAGATAGAAAAAGACAGCGACTGCGTTTATGCTATGCGCAATTAGGTTGAAGTCTGACGAAGTTTTTTATTTTTATTTTTTTATTTTTTATATTTATTAAATTAAGGGCATTGGACCCAAGTCTTGAGCTCAAAATTCCAATCTCCATTTTACTCAACGAAAATTATAGATAAATATTTTTTCGCTCTGTAGCGCTAATCTTTTTTCAAATATAAAGATGCGTACAGAGCATAAAAATATTTAATTTCGATAATTTTTGCATAAAATGAGGACTTCAAAATCTAACTTCAAAATTAAGTATTTTCATTTTTTTAGATTGGAACTTGGTTCCAACACCCTTAAGAGTATCAAAATAAAAGAGTTCCAAGAAAATATTTTTTATTTTTATTTATTTACTAACAAAAATTTACCCGGAGTTGCTTGGAATATGAAGAGATTTTAAGTGACGAAGGAATTCCAAGATATTTTAAGGAATTTCATTTAATTCTATGGAACTTGAAAGAATTTTAAGGGATTTCAAGAGATTTTAAGCAACTTCAAAGGATTTTCAAAAGTTTTCAAAATAATTTAAGGATATTCAAGAGTTTTCACAAGCTTTCAAGACATTTTAAGGGATTTAATCAGATTTTAATGATTCTAATGTAGACGAAATCAAATGAAATCCCATAAAATATTTTTAAATTTGAAATTTTTTAAATCTTCTTTAAATTTCTTTAAATCGTTTGAAATATTTCAAAATTCCATGGAGTTCATTAAAATCTTTTGAAATATCTTGAAAACTCGTAAAATCCTTTGAAAGCTCTTAAAGTCCCTTCAAATTTCTTGAAGTTTCTTAAATTCCTGAAAATTACACGAAATCTCATAAGATCCTTTAATATTTCTGGAAATCCCATTTTAAAAAATAAATCCTTGAAATCCTGAAAAAGTCCTCAAAATTATTAAAACTCTTTTGCAATCCTTAAAAGTCTCTTAAAAATTCCTTTAAATCTTAAGAACTCTCTTAAAATTCCGGACAACGCTGGGTAAATTTCTGTTAGTAAATAAATAAAAATTTTGGATTTTGGAAACTGTGGAAACATTTTTTAAAAGTATTCTTATTCCAATGAATATAAAAATCGAGGGGTTGAAAACTCGTGAAATCAGGTGTACACTTGCACTGAAATCTCCTGAATTCTCCTGAAATATCTGAAGTCATTTAAATTCACGTGAATTCACTTGAAGTCAAGTGAAATCATTTGAATTTTTTTGAAATCTCCTGAAGTCAGTAAAGTCACGTGAATTCATTTGAATTTTCTTGAAATCTCCTAAAGTTAGTGAAATCTGAAGTCAGTGAAGTCACTTGAAGTCACGTCAAGTCGCGTGAATTCATTTTAATTTTCTTGAAATCTCCTGAAGTCAGTGAAATCTTCTAAAAGTCATTTGAATTCACTTGAATTCACTTGAATTAATTTGAATTTTCTTGAAATCAAGTGAATTCATTTGAATTTTTTTGAAATCTCCTAAAGTCAGTGAAGTCACCTGAATTCACTTGAAGTCACGTGAATTAATTTGAATTTTCTTGAAATCTCCTAAAGTTAGTGAAATCTGAAGTCAGTGAAGTCACTTGAAGTCACCTAAAGTCACGTCAAGTCGCGTGAATTCTTTTTAATTTTCTTGAAATCTTCTGAAGTCAGTGAAATCTCCTGAAGCCAGTGAAATCTTCTGAAAGTCATTTGAATACACTTGAAGTCACGTGAATTCACTTGAATTTTCTTGAAATCTCCTGAAGTCAATGAAATCTTCTAAAGTCAATGAAGTCACCTGAAGTCACGTGAATTCATTTGAATTTTTTTGAAATTTCCTGAAGTCAGTGAAGTCACCTGAATTCATTTGAAGTCACATGAATTCATTTGAATTTTCTTAAAATCTCTTGAAGTCAGTGAAATCTGAAGTCAGTGAAGACACTTGAAGTCACCTGCAGTCACGTGAAGTCGCGTGAATTTATTTTAATTTTCTTGAAATCTCCTGAAGTCAGTGAAATCTTCTGAAAGTCATTTGAATTCGCTTGAAGTCACGTGAATTCACTTGAATTTTCTTGAAATCTGAAGTCTGTGAAATCTTCTAAAGTCAATGAAGTCACTTGAAGTCACCTGAAGTCACGTGAATTCATTTGAATTTTCTTGAAATCTCTTGAAGTCAGTAAAATCTTCTTAAGCCATTGAAATATCCTGAAATATTTTGAAGTGAGAAGTAGATATACACCCGCTTACTGGACGTTTGAAACTTCAACCCAATCCATGCGCAGACAAAAAACGCGTTTATTTAGATACTCGATAAGTGCCGCAAAGCGCCCAACACTAAAAGCCAAGCGAGGAGCAATGAGAATGTGCCCGATTTTTTTAAAGCTACCTGAGGTGAATCCATAGGACTACCGCTAATGTTGATAGGCATCATTGCAAAACCTGGTGATTGCGCTCTACTTGATGCACGACTATTTGGCCTTGAGGTAACCACATTGTAGCTACTTGCAGGTGAATCAGGCCAGTTTTCCGAATTCATACCCGAAGATGAACAATTTGTGGTTCCACCATCCGAAAAAACGTGGGCTGCTTGAAAACCTCCTCTAGCCAGGATATCCAGAAGAGATGTTCCCTCTGGATTTTTCACGACAATCGTAGGAGGTACTTTTGGTGATGAAATAGTCTAGGTTAATAAATAAATTGTACTTAAAAAAATTTCTGGTTAAGTTAATTAGAATTAGGATTAAATATGCCCTTACTATAATTTTTTCTGATTGATTTAATCAACATTCTAGTTGTTTCAACTAGAAATAAAATTCTGATTAAAATAACCAGAATTTTGATGTCAGAATTTAAATAAAAACTGGATAATTTATACTAATTTTAATTATCAGGTTTAACGCAAGAAATAAGTATAATGATGAATCACAAAAAATGAAACTGATTGGCAAATGGGAAATTTTTTTTTATTGTCTTTTTAAATATTTATTTATATCTATTATAGGATAAAGTTGGGGAAACTAAATTTGCTCATATGAGCATGAAGCGCTTATGTCCGAATGAGAATGTAGATTCAATTAAATTAGTTCTCCTCTTTATTTACAACTAAAGTAATTATTTTTAAAAGTAATATTTCGATATCCCTAAATAATAGATTTGACAGTTACTCACCATCGACTCGTGATTGCTACAGTACTTTTCATGTGGCTTTGTTTCCGAGCTGGTGTTTCTATTATAAATTTCAGATTTTTGACTCGAATCTGACAACTGTTCTAAACAAGAATCGATCCTGTCTCTGTAATCATTGTCGGTCAATAATTGACGGATGCTGGTCTCATAATCAGAGGTTTCACTTTGCTGTCCATCTGAATATTCTTGAGATGAATAAGTATCAGATTGGAACAACCAATCCAAAGTATCGTAAGGTTTATTCCGATTAGAGTTTAAACGAGGTCTGACTGGTCCACGTGCAATGAGGTTATCATCATTATCCTGATCCTCCAATCTGTTATCTAGATTGGAATTATTCGAACTTTTTTCTACTGCATCAATCTCTTTCTCAATGTATACATTCATTTGATGATCCTGGTTACAGTAATTGGAGTTCAAGGCATCGTCTTTTTCAAACGAATTGCTATTTTTCGAAGATTGGCTTAAAAATGTTAGATTTTCAATCTGTTGGATTATTCCATCCAATTTGTTCAAGTTTTCTGAAGCTTGATAAAAATTATCTTTTAATTTGATCTTTTCAGTGTTTAGGCTTGATGGATAAGAACTATCTGTATTTACCGACATGCAAGAAGACTTAGAAGTTTCCTCATGGGAACACATGTTAACCGAAGTATTTGAATCAACAGAATTGTGTTTACAAAAAATGGCTTGCTTGCTTGTCGGAGTTGAAAGCTTTGGTTTTGTTGAACAGTTTTTCGATTTTGTACTCTGAGTTTCTGAATAAGAAGCGGTCTGTTCATAATCATTTGTAAATTGTCCTTTTACCATGATAAAATTTAATTGCGCCACATTGCATGCACTGAAAAGTAGTAAGATAGAATTTAAATATGTGAAGAAAGTTACACAGAAAGCAATAAATGAATCTAATTTTACTAAAGCGGCCAGTGCGATAAAATGGCCAATTGTTTATAATAAATCATTAGGAAAGACTAATTAAATATCACATTTTAGTGCAAGTATATAAATTAAAATATCTGCACTAAAAAGTGAGATTTAATTGAGCTGATGATACAAGTCTCGAATAGTCGCAGTCAGAAGTGGAAAATTTGGGAATTTTTTTCTACTCGCTATTTACATTTATCTTTTTAAGGAGGATGATTTGCGTTTTTTTTTTTGCGTTTTTTTATCAGTCCTGTGCCTCACTGGATTATCTGAATTATAAATCCTTGGTCATTTATTAGTTTCTACGCTGCTTGGTCGTGGCGTTTTCAAAAAAAAATTTTTTGCAAAATAGTGACCAGTCAAACCTAAAAATTCGATTTTCGTCAAAAAAAATATAAATTTTTTGTCGATAAAAAAAGTTTTAATGTAAAAAAATGCTGCGATTAAGCAATGTACTTTTATACATTAAAGAAGCCTGCAAAGTTTGAATTAATTCGGTCAAGCAGTTTTTGAGTAATCCTGGTTCGAGGAAAGATAACTCAGTCAATTTTGTTCGGATGGACTTCAAAATTGCACAACATATTTCCAAGATGTTCTACAAGAATATGCAAAAACCCAAAAATCGATTTTTTCAAAATCCCGACTGCGACTAGCCTCTCGAGAGAAGTCATGTTTTCGAAATGAATGCTTTATTCAGCCGGGGAATCCGAATTGAAATATGCATATAAGCAGACATGAAAATGATAAGAGTTTTATCGTAATCGAATCACTCGTAATAATTTTCATCAATTTAAATCATTTTTTCCTGTACTGATCTTATGTAAGAATATACTTTAAAACACAAGTTTCTGTGTTTATATATTTAATTAACCTCTGCTCAAAATTTTTTTTCAAAGAAGGCTTTGAAAACTTTGAAAAAAAAAAACTTTGCTGAACTTTGAAACCGGAAATAATAATATATAATAATAATATGTATATGTGCGTGTGTGTGAAATCATTGGCTTTTGTCATGTTTTCTCATGTTTTTTGTAGAAAAATTACCTATTCAGTGAGTACTCGATGCCTTTCAATGAAACATTGTCTAAATTCCAAAGCTGCTCCGTTGTTGCGTGTCGCATTCTAAAATCCTAAAGAAAACGACGGACTTATAAACTGCACTGAATAAACAAGAGTAGTAGATTTAAATTGAATGATAGATATTTATTTATTTACTCCTTTCTTCATGCCAAGGATGTACAAAATACTGAAAAATAATTTAAATCCCGTGTAGAAATAGCCCCATTTGACCCTATTACAAGGCAGGTTCTAGTCGGGGGCTAGTGAGTTATTAGTTTTGAAAAAGTATCCAGTTGGGGATTAGTTGGGCTTTTTTTTGTCCAAATTTCAGTCGGAGGTTGATCGGTGGTTTTCTTGACTTTTTCTCTTTTTTTTTCGTTCGAGCTATTTTTTTTCAAAATTTCCAGGCGGGAACTATTCAGGATCTGGTCGGGAGCTAGTCGGGCTCTGTTCGGGCTACTCTTGTGTTAGAATTTCCGAAGAGGTATTATAAATAAAATTAAAAGTAATATCTAAAAAAAAGGGTAATAAGTTTGTTGTCCTGAAACACTGATTATATATATTTTTTTAAATAATTTTTTTCATAATTTTCGTTTTCAGAAAATTACTAATTTCTATAAATGTTGATAAATAGATATAATGTTCTAGAAGAAATTTTTTTACAAAAATTATTCGCTTAATGTATGTATTATTATATTATTGTCATTATATTATTATATATATCGTACCCAATTAGGCCTCGACTAGCACAAGTCGGGTCATCTGACTAGCCCCCGACTAGACGGGCGTGACATTTTACTGGTCGGGTACCAGACTAGTTTCCCATTTTAATTAATTAATCGAATTGAATTTAAAGAAAAGTCATGCTGACGAAACAGATACAGTCAAGATGTTTACTCAAAAATTGGAACTTTAATCAATTGACCCCTCGGCAATAACTTTCGAGTGGACGAAAAGTGGTTTTATTAGCATTATCGGATATCGTTTCTATCATTTATTTTTGCATCTTTCTCAAGTGAAAGTAAGGATCCAATTTTTTATAAAGGTTTGCATGAACTTTTTTCATCAAGGTGAATAAAAAAAAAACTCAGTGTCTTGTTTTCGAGAAGCAGCGTGCCGAAGGAACCTCAATGGCGTTGGGATTAAAATTCTGTAAAATTATCATAAGAAAAAATAATATTTCCAATAGTGAAGATTTTAAAACTTTTATTCAAAACAATTTTCTGTTCTACTGTTGCAAATTAATAGAATGGGTATATTTATGCAAAATAACTTCAGAAGATTTTGACAGTATTTTTGATTGAGAGAACATGCTTTTGGACTGTTCTTTGCTTGATCATTATTTCAGAACCGGTAAAACTTGCTTTCTATTTCGCCAGTTTCAATCCGCTGTCAACTTAAAACACTTGTACGTGAATATGGTATTAATTAAAAGATTGCAAGGCTAAAAACTAACTTTTAAACATTTTATATAACACAAATTCCGAAATTGAAAAAAAATAAAGTGATTAACTTAATTATTAGTGTAATGAAACATAAAATTCAAAATTTCGTTGTTAAAACTGAAAAATAATTGTTACTGAAAGAAATTACTGAAAATTACTGAAAATTATTGAAATGCTAATGAAATTATAAATCAACCGATTGTAATTCAAATTTGATAGTTATATAGACAATAAATACATTTTAATCTTATCTAAGTTTAATTTGTATTTATACTTTTCTTACTTGAATATTTATACAACCACCGAAGAACTAAATTATGTATGCATGGTATAAAATGTGCCTTAAATACACAAAATAAGCTACTTATAATTCAAAAAACCTCTTTACAATTACAACTAAGTAATTTAAATTATTTTAGCAAATACTCGTATTCAAAGATGTTCTGATAAAAGAACACAGCGAATGTCAACTTGATAACAGTATAAAGTACTCAGAAGTGTAAACACTTCACTTATTTCGCTTTAATTGTCACT
Organism: Synergus itoensis; assembly: GCA_904066005.1. Taxonomy (NCBI): domain Eukaryota; kingdom Metazoa; phylum Arthropoda; class Insecta; order Hymenoptera; family Cynipidae; genus Synergus; species Synergus itoensis. The sequence continues at coordinate 211,923 of CAJFCP010000476.1, read as the reverse complement.
TATTGTAAAATCGATTGTAATAAAATAAGTTAAAGTAGCATTCTTTTTAGATTTAAATCAGTTTCTTCATGTTTCATACAAAATTGATCCACTTACTCGAAAATAATATAGATTAAACCATATTTTATTATGAAATTATTTTAGCATGAAAAAAAAATGGTAAATTGAGTTTACTGATCTGTTTCACAATTATTAAAGCAAAAAATTCTTTATCTCTGAATGACTCGCACACTATTGACCTTCTTAATTGTTGAAAACTATTTTCATGTCTAATCTTGAAGGCTAATTTTTATTTATATCATCTCTTACTATACCTTCTTACTTCAACAAAACATGAAACACATAAAATTTTAAGTAAAATAGTGACATACGACTCATTATTTAGCTTAAAAAGTATACATCGTATCAAAAATTTGTTTTTCTGAAAGCTATTTGTAGTGTAAATATCATTTACGTATACTTATCTACCGGCACACATGGAAATACAACGGGTGTATGAAAAAAATTAGTATCTGCCCGAATTCCCGAAACAAGATTATTTTCGTAGATTGCTGTGTATAGATCGCTATGTGCGATTATTTTCGCATTTCAACGCCACCGGATTTTGGCAATATATGTTATATTTAAAAAAAGAATATTCTGAAAATCAACCCTCTTTATTTATATAATCTGTTATAATACATCGTCTGAAGTTTATATCCGAGAGAAGAAGAATTATTGAATTCTGTAGTTACAATGAAATCTAGGTCTTGAATAATTTGATTCAATGCGTTGTAGACATTGTGAACTTTGCTCTCAAGCTAAAATTGATATGTACATGTTTTTTTTTAAGTTGAAAAAACATGTGTAGGTTGCAGGGTATTTTGTCATGACCTCGAAATTCTCGGTTATAATTTTTTTTCTCTTTCAATTCAAATTGCAAAAACGTTGTTTACCAGAGAATCATTTAAACCTGCTCAGGTATAAAATTCAGAATTTCAGGATGGAGCAAAATTCGCCTTTAAAAGTAATTTACATAACTTTTCAATGCAACACTCAATTTATTGAGATAAAAAAGTAGCTAAATTTGGTAGTTTACCTTGAAATAACTTTGTCAGAAGTTTGATGGTATTCCAATACAGAGGACATCATAAATTACGCATAGTTTTGTATAATCTTCTAGTGTCCGCTTCTCTCGATGCGTTCGATTACATGTAAGGCTTCAGCTTTTGAATTTGAGAACAAAATAGTTTTTTTAAGAAGATGACGTACACGCAAATTACAGCGCACTTATAATGGAAGCCGCTCGATCTTCGCAGTTAATCGTTGTTATCTTTTTATTTTACTTTAGAACAACACCATTTGCGCTTTGCGCTGATTTCAAATCTAAAGAATTTGAATCACACTCCAACACTTTTTGAATCTGCGATTAAAAAAAAAAATCTATCATGTGATGATCTCCTGTGATCGATCGATAAATTATGGAGGGAATGATTTTTGGGATTCCCGATCGAGTAAAGAATCAATACTATTTGAATTTCATGAGAGACTATGAAATTTCACAAAAGTCGGCACTATCACTTGCAAAATGTACTCAAATCCGCTTTTTTAAGTCACTGATCATAATATATACGAGGCGAAAGGACAAATATGCAGTTGACTTTAATTAGGAGAAATCGGTTTGATGTGTCTTGCACTCCTTCTGCACAAGAACTAATCCGATGAAACCGCTTGCCGACTGTTAAACTAAATAAAGAATAAAACGTGGAATAAACTCTTCTGTCGCGTTGCCCGAGACGATGTGATATGCCACCTTCGCGCCTGACTTAACACGCATGCGTCATACATACATCGCTTTGACGTCACTGTGATTTCCAACTTGAAACATTTTTCGATACATCTTTTGTATTTGCAAGTGTGAGAATGCTGTGTGAGAGCAGCACGCGGTTCAGCATTGGAGAAAGAATTTTTATTCAACCTGGAAAAACAGGTTTCGCTGCCACTAATGACGTTGATAAGTGACCTTTTTTAAAAGATTCATTAAAGGACTTTTTCTTTCTTAAAAAATGAATTGTGCGAATTTGCTGAATTTAAAAATGATCAAAAGATCCTTGGAGAGTTCCCCGCAGGCCAATTTGGAATTTACTGTTGATTAAACTTTTTTTTGGTCTGCTGGAAGCAACAAGATAGCTTATCTTGCCTATATTTAGATATTTTCAAAATGTGATATTTCATAATATGATATTTCGAGTCTAATTTTAGAAACGATTGAAACGGGGAATGAGATATAAAAACATAATGCCAGACAATTTTGAAATCATTGACACACCTTTGAACCCTATAGTGATTATTTTTAGTAAGGACTTTATCTCCAATAAGTTTCGAAAAAGTTTATTATTTTTGGCATCAAACTTATATTTATTTCTTAATTTTATATAATTTGCACGATCTGCATTGTAATTGATTATTCTGAATTTCAATGAAATTCTTATTAGTTCAAGAGAAGGAATTCATTTATTTCGGGAGTAAGGAAACTTTTTGGAAGATAATTTCCATTTTTTATTTAAAGTAGGGATGTTCGATTCCGATTCGATTCTTTAAAAAATCGATTTTTTTGGTAATAAGATTCGATTTTTGAATCGATTCTTTGCTGTTCGATTTTCTTGAGAATCGATTCTTTACCCCTAGACTGTAGGATTATTATCGTTTAAAAGTTCTAAACTTAATTGAAATTATATAATAAAATTATATAAAAACAATAATAAAATAAATATTTTTACGATTCCTGTGCTTTCATTTGGAAAAGGCGATTACTTAAATTAAGAATTACGAATGTGAATAAAATAGCGAACGTTCAAGTGAACGAAATATTTTTTTCAAATTATATTTTGTCCAGAAATATTGTGCCAATTAAAAATAACCATCAGGATTACAAGTTTATTTCATTCTTTATTATTTTCCATTTAAATGAATCAATATTTAAAAATTTTTATAGTTACAAATATAATCAATACAAAAATTCGTTCATTTGAACGTTCAGAACTTTTCAATCATAATTACTAAGCAAAAAAATTAAAAGAAAAAAAATTCGATTTTTTTATATATCGATTTTTGAAAAATCGATTCTTTTCCAAGAATCGAACATCCTTAATTTAAAGTATAGAAGAATCTAATTTATTACTTTAGAAACTGGACTTTTTGAATTTGAATATTTCTAAAGTTTTACCTTTTGCTTATTTATTGATGTTTGTATATCTACTGCAGACTCATATTATCAGTTAATATTATCAATGCAGTTTATGACGTAAAAGAAAGACTTATAAACACAGGGTTAATGATTTATACATTTAATTAGTATGTTTCTTAGTTTTTCCATATATCCTCATTATTTCTAATTCACGTGCTATTTCTTCCTCTTGAAATCTTACGCAGTGATAACAATCTAAAATCACGAGACTAATAGTAAGTAGCATGAAACATTTTCCTCTGTATTTCCCATAATCGAATTTTTTATACTCTTTTTTAAAATTTGAATTGCATATCATATTCAGGGAATTCCAATAATACGACAGTACAATTCTTACTAATCGCAAACTTAATCAATATCAAACTCTTCCATATTCAACTGAATTGATGAATTGATGAGTTAAAAATATTACTATTATAGTCTACACAGGCTATTTTTATTTCAAACTTTGTAATATCAACGTTCTTATTTTACAGATATAAAATTAATCTGAATAAAGATAAAAGACAATAATGCCTTGTAAATTTCATCTTCTCGTTTTATTAAAAATTTTTTTCAGGCTTGAAATACGTGTGACTTTTATAAATAATTTTTTTTTCTGTTATATAAACTAATTAAAATGTACTTTTTTTAATTGCGAACACAGTCATTTATTTAAAACTGTTAGTTTCTACTTATCTTTTGTCTTTACGATTCTGGCTGATTATGGCATATCTATTTTTGTCCTTTTTACTTTTTTTATCAAAGCTGATGTAATACGGCAAACAATAATAATTGAGGGACTGAGAGTAAAAGTCTTATTTTTTTTCAAATCATCTTTGCCCAAAGTATTTTCTTAATCCATTTTTACTCCCATCATTTTTTATTCCGCTTTTACTCTCAGCCCCTCAATTATTCTGTGTATAATTGATTATTCCTGTTTCTCAGGAACTGGCTTATCAATATTGAAATAATTGACTAGACAATGATACTTTTAAACTCATTATTATTAATTAGCAACATTAAATTAAAGAAGTCATAACAAGGAACATGCGTTCTAAATCGCGCACGTGATTGAAATAATCAATCAAGTAAAATTAGTATCCAAGTAATTTTTATTCATTAATAACTACTTGTTAATTTAGATTGAGAGAGTGAAACGTTTTTATCCACCTCCAGACCAAAATGAGCATTGGTGTTAACTCTTGTTATTGTTTTTTTTTTTTGTGATTACACATGTATGAATTATATATAAGTTTAACCTCCAGTTTTTATAAATTGCTCAATGAGAAGTTTTAGTTATTTATAAACTTGTTCTTAGACTTGTTTACAAACAATACACAACTCGAACATTTAAAATCCCATTATATCCCTGATTATATAATATAAATACATAAGGAAGTCAAACTGGAAATAAAGAGATTTACAAATATACCTTTCATCCATTGACGTGCGTCATTATAAAACAAATTATAGTATTTTATACCACCTATAAGTTACGTAACAGCTTGTGGGGGGGAGAAAAAATGTTACGATCTGTAACATGAGAGGAGTATATGGAGATTTCACAGATTTTATTAGATGAAATTAAATTTCAAGGGATTTTATAAAATTTTAAAGCTTTTTTGGGATATTACAAAGGGATTTCAATAGATTTCAAATATTTCAAGTAATTTTAGAAAACTTCAGCAGATTTTTAGAGAACTTTAGGGAATAAATGAAAATTTCTCTGAAATTCGTAGAAATCCTTTAATGATATTAATTTTTAAAGGATTTCTACGAATTTCAGAGATTTCAAGGGATTTTATAAAATTTTAAAGTTTTTTTTGAGATGTTAGAAGATTACAAGCGGATTTCAATAAATTTCAGATATTTCAAGTAATTTTAGGGGATTTCAGCAGATTTTTAGAGAACTTTAGGGAATAAATGAAATGATATTAATTTTTAAAGAATTTCTACGAATTTCAGAGATTTCAAGGGATTTCAGAGATTTTAAGGGATTTTAGATGATTTCAAGAAATTTAAAGAGTGTGTTTCAGAGGATTTCAACGGATTAAAAAAATGTCATTGGATTTAACAGGATTTTAACGGATCTCAAGAGTTTAAGCATTATTTTATTGGATTTCAAACATTTCTAGGGATTTGACAGATGTTTCTATGTATACTTTTGTACTAAAGTAGAAAGCAGATTATTATACCTTTTAATTTTCGCGGGGATTATATACTCTCTAAAATTGAATCAGTAGAAGTTCACTGATTTTCAGTGACTCTTTTTTCAAGATTTCATTCAGTGAAAATCCACTCTTAATCAGTAAAGTCATTGAAATTTTTAGTAATCGTTACTAAACTACTGAAAATTTCAGTGAATTTTCAATGATTTCCAGTAGATTTTTCACTGATTAAAATCGTAAAAAAAGAAGCACTGAGAATCAGTTGAATATTTGACTAGAAATCAATGAAATTTCACTGATTTTTAACTGTTTAAAATTTAGAGAGTAGTTTATTCGGTCCATATGGTTTCGTTTTCTTTCTTTTTATTTCTGAATGGAAATTTTTTAAACAAATTACGTAATTTGTAGGTGGCCTCTAAAAGTGATAAGACCATGATTTTATTTCGTATTGTTTAACTAAATTATGTACATAGAGGCTATAGCTATGCCTATACAAATTTAGACAATTTATGTTTCTTTAACAAAATAAGATTATAAATAATTATGTTGACATTTAATTATCACGTCACATGTAAAAAAATTTTCAAAATAGAAGAACTTAACTTTATATTTCAATGAAACGCTCTTAATTTATTCTTAACTGAAACTATATTATATTTGTTTGAATATTTCTTTGAAACTATATACATTTCTTTGAATTAAACAAAATTATTTCAAAAGAAAGAAAGTTTTCTTTAATATAAAGAAATTTTTACTTTAAATTATTAAAATAAAGGTTTTTATTTAAAATAAGTTTTTTTCTGACAATAAGAGTATCAGATACATATTTTTTTATGGAAAGGATGAGTCGTGAATTCTTATTTTTTTTTTTCATTATGTTATAATTAGGGCTTCTCAAAAGGTGCTTTCCCAAAGAATTTAATATAATTATCAATCTCATAATTGCATCTCAATTAAATTTACAGAAAATGATTAAATTTGGAAATTTACATAATAAGAGAGGAAATTGCATTCTCTCTATGATAAATATTTTCTGCCATATGAACCTTTCCAGTTTTAATTGTTCGTTCGAGCTACAATGTATCATGCATATTCCAGCAAATTCAAATAGCAGAATCAATAATTTACCAATTAATGTAGCTGTCACACTTGTTAATTTATTTGTTCCGAATAAATAAAAATATAGAAATTAATTTACACAGTTTTATTTATACTTATGTATAAATATGCCTGTACGTAAAAGTCTAATTAACTCTTATTACATTTTGCAATGTATATATTGCATTAATTTTCATACGTGCGTCAAAGCATTATTATTCTGGTATCAGCCCCACCACATGACGAATTAAACCGCAATTTCCAGAATTAACAAACGGGTTTTCTCTTCCTGAAAACGCATTTATTCCCATAAATTCCTTCAATACGAAAAACGTCAGTGAATTAAATGAGAATACATAAGGAAGGATGCAAGATATAAAATATAAAAGTCAAGAACATTTATAGAAATTTTATGTATTCATTACTAAATTTTTATTACTTATACTACAGTTTTATTTAGTTTATAATTAATGCATTCGAGAGGATTTTCAGAAAAATCGAAATTTACTGGAAACATCAAAATTCAAATCAAGAATCTCGAATAAAAATTTTCATAGTTGAAGCATGGTTCAATAAAAAGATTTTTTAAACGAATCAAGCCATAAATGTATGTAAATATTTTTAATTGAATTGTTAAACAGTATTTTACATTTTTTTATGGACTATTGTTTTTTTTTCTTTTGTTTTAATAGTTAAGTCTTTGTATCACGTATGTAAATTGGCACGTGAGTGTTCATAAGATAAAAGACTTCATCTTGACAAATGAACTCTATTTTCTGGAACATGTCTACATCCACTGATAATTAAGTACTTTGTTGATTCGTGAATAAATACAGTTATCATTCCAGAGAATAACATCCATAAAGTTGAAAGCCTTCAGAGGTAGATCGTTAATTTTAATACGTGAGTGTGAAACATTGTTTCATTTTCACGTGCGTATACACTTTAAGACTTACTTGAATAATTGTATATAGCTTTATTGATTTAATAATTCGCCTTTGTGATATAAGTTATATATTTCATTCGAGAAATCAATCAAAACCCTTTTCAGCATCCTTGATTTCAATGCCTTTTTGGTGAAAGTAAAATAAATGAAAAAGTATTTATGTGTGTTGATGTTAAAAAGGTCAATTTCAGACTGAATTTTAATTATATTATAATATAATTAAATATAATTATTAAAATTAAAATAATTAAAATAATTTAATTTAAATATAATTATATATAATATAATTATATTATATAATTATATTATCATACATATATTATGGTTTTGGACTCGTTGATTACAAATTCGAAGGCCGTTCTTTTTTATTAAATTCAAATGAGGCAGTTTAATAAAACGGTTTTCGAATTCATAATTAACGGGTCCAAAACCATAGAATAGCTAAATGGTTTAATTTCTAGCTCACGACACTTTTTTTTGTGGCATTGTATTATCGTTTGGATCTTTTAAATCGCTTTAGATTACAGCTTAATTTGTCTGGAAGATATGACGAATTCTTACAAAACTTGATAACTTTTTCAAGGTTTATGAAGAATGTTTTTACTTCGCAGATGTGAAAGAATCTGAAGTGCATTTCATCCACTCGTACAAATCTTGAAATTCGATTGTTAAAAACATTTACGTCAAGGAATTAAATAATGATAAACAACCTTTTATGAACTATGATATACAACTTCTTAATATTGCAATATTTTATTTTTAGCAAATCAACTTCTTAGAATAATTGTTTCAAAAGAGTACACTCTTTTTATCACGCCTGAATTATCTCTAGTGATTCCTGGATTACTCTCAATACATAAGTGATAACGCCCAATTTCACTAGCAGCCATGAAAACATAATTGTAAACCAACCTTTCAAGATTCTGTCAAGCCATCTCATCCTGAAATAATAATAACACTTTTTGATTAAAATAGATTATTTTTCGTGTCAACACAAACAAGAAATTATTTTTAGCTTGGCAACTATCCAAAGTCACTAAATAGCATTTTTCTTATACTTAGAAGAAAGTCTGGCATATATGAGGTTCGGCCTCATCATTTAGAGTTTATATATTATATTTTGTTAAATGTTTATGTCTACTTTTTTTCTATATCTATAATAGTATGGAAATTTTACACAATTTTTGTTACTCGATGTAGAGTTTTGATGTATAGGATTTTTTTAAACCGCAAAAAACTTTTTAAAGTTAAAAAGTTTTCAAAGTTATAAAGTTTACCCTTTGTAAAAAAGGGTGAATTTTACTTGGTTTTCAAATAAAATGGCCAATAACACTATCAGACATGAATTTTGGCACTTGACCTTGACAACAGATTCCAAAATGTTTTGACTGAAGTTTTTGAAAAAAATGAAGTCAAAAGGGCCAAAAAACGCGTTTTCAGCAATTTTCGGGCGCTTAAAAAAAAAGAAACTATAGAGCCGATAAAGCCTTCTACGAGGGATGAAATGAAAGTTTTGACCTTGACCTGGAACCAGAGCAAAAAAAACAGATACCAAAGCCTTGTAGTAAAGCAAGGTCTGAGCTTTCATTTCATTCCATTTAGAAGGTATCAGAGCTCTCAGATCATGGATGAAATTTACCCCCTCCATTTTGTGGGGAAAAAATTGTTCTTTAATTATATTTTAAAAAATTTCCCAATTATATTTGAAAAATTATTTTTTTTTGTTGTTTTGCTTCCTCATAGAGGAAGCTTTGTAGTGGTGACAAAAATCCAGTTTCTAAAAAAAGGTTTTTTTCAACTTATTTTAAGTGGAATATATCTAATATGATGTCCTGAAAAATTGTCCGGATGTATGTATATATGTGTGTGTATGTGTGTGTGTGTATGTATGTATGTCACGCTTTTAACGATCCTGCAATATCTTTAGAACGCGTATAGATAAATTGATGAAATTTGGCATATTTATTCCACTATTTACCAAGTTGAATTTTTTTACAATGGTTTACCAAAATATTAAATTTTACAAGTTTCGTGTACTTTCATAATTTTCGAAAAATTCATTTTTTCACTATAACTTCTCAAATATTCAAAATTTAAAGTTGATGTAAGGAAAATGAAGATTCCTTTCATCGAGACGAATCGATTGACCTATATGATTAATGCGTTTCATTAAAAAATAACGATGTTATGGTGAATTGTATTTTCAAAAATTAATTTTCAACTATAACTTTTCAAATAATCAAAATTTTGACCTGACGTAAAGAAAATAAATATTCTTTGTGTCGAGATGAATCGATTGACCTATATGATTAATGCATTTCATTAAAAAATAACGATGTTATAGTGAATTGTATTTTCAAAAATTAATTTTCAACTATAACTTTTCAAATAATCAAAATTTTGACCTGACGTAAAGAAAATAAATATTCTTTGTGTCGGGATGAATCGATTGACCTATATCATTAATGCATTTCATTGAGAAATAAGAAAGTTATAAAAAATTATTTTTTAAAAATTCAATTTTTCAACTATAATTTCTCAAATAATAAAAATTTAAAGCTGGTGTTAGGGAAATGAAGATTCCTTGTGTCCAGACGAATCGATTGACCTATAAGATTAATTCATTTCATTGAAAAATAAGAAAGTTATGCTTTATTGTAATTTTCGAAAATTAATTTTTCGAATATAACTTCTCAAATAATCAAAATTTAATGCTGATGTAAAAAAAATTAAATACTTAATGCTTCCTCTATGAGGAAGCAAATCATATTTGCTTACAGGAAGCAAAGTGCTCATTGAATGAGTACAAAAGTTGACAGCTAGTTTTAAATTTTACTATTTACGTAATTCAAAATGAACTACATAAATATATTACACTTGAATCAATATGATGGGGGAAGGTCGTTTACCTTTCGATGCATTTACTGATAACGTCCTTAACGAATCAGGAATTTTGTAAACCTAGTGATGTGAATTTATTTATAGCTTAGGTGAATTAAAGGTGACTTATTATAGCTCAGTGAATGGCTTGATGTTACAGGAAGTAAAGACAAAAAAATCGCACGTGTGTTGATTTGCTCTTAGTAAATGTAAAAAAAAGTTTATCAGACCAGACGTCTGTAACTCCAACCCAATTCTCGAGTCTTCAAATTAAAATATTTTTTTCTCGTTTATATTTTTACGTTCGTTCCATTCAATTAAGAAATGTGAGTTCAGTCTAAATAAATTTTACTTCTGCAATACTAGATAATAAATTGTGCTAAAATTATTGTATCAGAAACAATAAATGTATATGAGTCATTTTAAGAATACGAGATATTTTTAAATCTTGTTTTTATATAAACAATTTTGTTTTTTCATTTCCTACATCAGGTTTTTAATCTTATTGTGTCTCGTCATTTTCGCAAACTAACCTCAGCATATATTTTATATTTATGATTTACACTTCATGTCATACTAAAGTAAATCCTGCGATTATATTATTTGCACCTTTGTTGTTTAAAGCTTTCTGCGGAGTCTGTAAATTCTGTTATCAAGAGGAAAAGTTTTTGTTGAAACAATTAAAAGTTTTATTTGGAAAATTGAAAGTACTTTGCATAAATCAACTATAAATTTAGGCGGAAAATTGAAGGATCTACTATATTAAAAGCCCTGGATAAAAAAAAAATTATTAGTCTTGTGGTTAGCGATTTGCGTCAGTACGAAAGATGACTCGCTGGTAAATTGTCTTTGTCATTGTCATTATTATTATATTGAAATTCAGGAAGAGGTAATTCAAATTATATCAACAACCTTGAACTTGTTTTCTGAAAGTGAATATTAAAAGACAATAAACCAAAGAGCCAAAGAAGAAGAGATATTATTCTTTTATATTTAATTTACTCCTTAATTTTCACTTAAATAAAGAATTAACATTTAAAAAATGCATAGCATGTTCTTTAAAAACATATTCTGCTACCAGACCCGCATATAAATTTTTTGAAATTAGTCTGTGTATGGTTGGGGTATCCACAGAATGATCGAGGACACAATTTAATCACATTTTGCGATTTTGTCACGTAAGCACATGCTTATATTTAGAAAATAAATGTTTGTGAGTTTTCGATTATCGCATATGTGTACTAGAATATGTATTATAATTTACAACTTATCATTATCTACTTCCATTCTGTATCTTGTAGTTGAATGCAGTTTTTAACTTATCATATGCTTATTGTAATTATACAATAATCAGCGACAATATCGCATATACATATTATAGTATATTTTATCAAGTATTTTTTTTAATGGTTTACGTCAATGGCTAATAGTGTAAAAGTTTAATTGTTTGCAATAATTATTGGCACCTAAACCTATTGTTGGGACCCCTCTCTAATTTGTTTAAGACAATAGGAAAATGCAAATTTTTAGCGTAGTCTATTCACTGAAAAAAATTGTTTAGCTGTCTCAATTAGACGTTTAGCTAGATTTCGTTTTCTAAGAAAATATAACTGTGTTACCTAAATTTCTAGCTGAGTTACCTAAATATGTAACTGTTTTAGCTAAATTTTGCCATCTAGAAATTATCTAGGTAAATTAGCTAAATAATTTCTAGATGGCAAAATTTTGCTAAAACAGCTACATATTTAGGTAACTCAACTAGAAATTTAGGTAACACAGCTATATTTTCTCAGAAAACGAAATTTAGCTAAACGTCTAACTGGGACAGCTAAACATTTTTTTTCAGTGTTCGAGATAATATTATATGAGAGCAAAATTTGATAAAAATTTGTATTTTTCTGTTTGTTTAAAACAAATTATAAGTGGGTGCCAATAATTGGTGCTTTTAGCCTACTTTTGTAAATATTTTTTGACAATTAAATGAGCTTTGAAATTCGGTGAAGTTATGTGACCTAGTTTTCCGCTAACAAGTTGAACATTGATCAAACAAGTCTTGTAGACAAAGTTTGAACACCGCATTGTCATTCTATTTTCCGTAAGTCGTATTCAGTTACCTATGGTTTCTTGGATAATTCATAAGCAAGACTTCCATCACAAAAATTGAGTCAATTTGTGTCTAAATTTAACTCCAGAGCGATAACCGATCGGAAATTAATTATCAATCGCGAAATAATCATTTAATAAAAGTAAGTGGTATAGAAACTATTTCAGACATAAAAATCAAAATTTTACTTTGTGGCTTCAAAGTTAATTGCGTTCAAATACTTAGATATGTATTTGTTTTAGTTAAAGCGTTACATTTTTATAAGACTGACATTTTATAATTCTGCAGAGTGTATCAGAGTTATTAGATAATGGCGGGAATTCCAATTTGTGTTGAAAATTCCAGTTTGTTGCGCAAACTGTCATATATATCATATTTTTTTCAATAAAGAGCGATGGAATAGTTCAATTTCATCTTTAATTTTTTCTTCATTTTTTATTCTAAGTATCAGTTTGAGGAAAATTATTCTTTAAAATTTATCTCACAATAAATCAATTTATAAAAAGTCCCTTGAAATTACTTTCAAATTAATATTAAAATTTTAAATTTTTTTTTTTTTAATTTGAAATTAACAGTTTGAATTTGGCATTGAAATAAAATTAAACATAGGAAATAAAAATTGAATTGCAGGCCTCTATAAATTTAATATCCTTCGCTGTGCGTCATTAAAGGTTATTTCCAGTTATGGTCTTTTAAAATTATCATCAATATTCATAAAAAAATAAGGATTACGTTTCAATAAATCTTCTTACATAAACACTTCATAGTAAATTAATTTCCGGATAACTTGAGACTAGTGCCAATAAAACGGAAAAACTATTTCTTTTAAAACATCAAAATTTTGAATTAATATTGATGTGAAATATTAATTGTAGATTCTTACCTTTCGTAGTGGACTTTAGCTGCATTCAGATCGTCTATGCTTTCGTGTAGCAGATATTTCTTCGCGCCTATAATGCATAGCCTTTAAAAAAATAAAAATTCATATTTTATTTTTATCTTTTATATATTTATTTTCATTTTTGATACGAAATTATTATTTTAAACTCATCATCTGCGTACCTGAAGTATTCACGAATATCAAATGAAAAATATTCAAATCCAAATGCCTCTACATCACTTGGGGGTAGATTTGTTAAGAGCTCTAAAAAATTATCATTTTTGAATTTCCATATATTCATCAAAAAATATTCTAGAGAGCTATTGGCAGTGTATACTTTTCTTTGCAGTTTCACAAGCCTGTAAAAAAATAGAAGGACAAATTATGTGCAGACACATACTTTAAAGGAAAGTAAAATATTTTGTCTTTATCGAGTATGTAAAGAAGAAAATATCTCACATGGGCTTCTTTCCTGCTAGTTTTAATATTCCATCGATGAAATAGGCGGGTAGTAAGTGGTAAAACAGCATTAAAATGAAAAATATTGTTTTATTGGTGGTTATAGTGACCCTGGGATACCATAATACTTTATCCAATGGGATGTCATTAATAATTTGAAGTCCCATATCGATTACCTCTCCTGTACTTACTGCTTTAATGTTCCCCGAGCAGCAATTGTATACGTGAATGTTGGGATCTCTCGTGATACTAAATGGAACACATATTTGAATATTTAAATATTTATTTATTTATTTAAATATTTATTTATATATTTAAATATTTAGTAATTAATATAATATTAAATTTAATAATAAGATATAATTTTACGTTTGGAGGCCTCTTTTCCAGGTAGCAACTATCATTGCTTTAATGGCAACATCAACGGGAATATAATCTGATATAGTTTGAGAATCCAAACACACTACCCTCAAAACTCCTTTTCCACCACCAATTAACATTCCTACTGGTCCATTGAAATTGTCTATCCATCCTTCAACAGGCTCAACAATCGTTGATATAACTGAAAATAATAATTTCGAAAAATAAATGATCCACCTTCAGAACAATTAATTAATTATGATTAAATTTCTACCTATGGATGGTCTGAATATAATAGTAGGCAAAATATGAGAATAGTCATTGACTACTTGTTCTGCAAGCCTCTTCGTAAAAGTATATGTATTTGGGAAAGAGTCCAGATATCTGTACAAATTATATTAAAAAATAAATTAAGAATATTAGCAACTTTGAAATGAAATCTCATTTAAAGAAATTTATTATTATTTATTTATTTATTATTTTAATTTGATTAATCAGGAATTTAGATCATTCAAAAGTTAATTCCATCTGTTTGAAATGCAATAATAAAGTAATTATATTTAAGCGTACATACTTTGGCGTTAAAGTGCGCAACAGGTGGTCGTCCACTTTTTCGGCGATTCTTATTGACTTTTTCCAATCGACTTCGAAGGGATATACTTTCTCTTCCACTTGCGGTTTATCTGCCTGGGAATAAGTCGTACTCACATGCACAAGTGCCTGCAATTTCAAAGAAAGTGTCTTAATTAAATTCTTCACTTAAATTGCACTTTAAAGTTTCGCAAATTTCAGATCGATTTTAAAAAGGAAAAAAAGGAGTTAATGACATTGTTGTCAGGGAAATCAGGGAAATCCGATTTATTAACAGATTTCTAAAGATCATTGTTGTTGCAAACCTGATTGGCTTTTGAATGACTTGAAGTTGAATAAAAAAAAAAAACAAAATAGCGCAAAAAAATTTCACGAAAACCTTCGAAATCCCTTACAATTTGTTAAGATTTCTTAAAACTCCCAAAACCCTCTTGAAATCCCTTTAAAAATTCACGAAAATCAATAAAATCATAAATATCTTGAAACCCAAGTTAAAATTCGCAAAAATGTCAAAAAATTCCTAAAAACCTCTTGGAATATCTTAACATTTATTTCTTAAAATCGTTAGTAATCTAATCAAATTCCATGGAATCCTTAAAAATTCTACAAAACCTTTTAAAAATTATAAAAATCTCATAAAAGCCCTTAAAATTTGACGGTAACCTTCGAAATTTTTTTAAATTTTACAAAATTTTTTAAAAATCAGAAAAATATCTTGAAATTTCTTAAAATTTTTAGAAATCTCATAAAATACCATGAAATCCTTTAAAATTTCACAAATTTTTTTTTAACTCATAAAAATCTCTTAAATTCTTTTAAAATGCCTTAGAATGCCTTAAAATTTCATGAAATCCTTAAAAATCCACAAAATCTTTTAAAAATTAGAAAAAACTCTTGAAATCCCTAAAAATTTCACAATAACTTTCAAAATTCTTTCAAATTCTACGAAATCTTTTGAGTCATAAAAATCTTTTGAAATACCTCAATAAAATTACCCGACAAATTTTAAAATTCTTCAAAATCCATACAGTGATTTAGAAATCGTATCAAATTCCATGCAATCCTTTAATATTTCACAAAATCTTTTATAAATCATCAAAATTCCTTGAATTCTCTTAAAATCATTTAAAAATCATCAAAATTCCTTTCGATAGGTTAAAATGGTTAAAATCTCTGAAAATTCCTCGAAATTCCACGAAAAAATTTTAAATTCCTTAAAAACCTAGAAACTGTTTGAAATCTCTTCAAATTTCACAAAAAACCTTCTAAATCCCTTAAAGTTCGTTGAAATTTCTTGAAATTCCTTCAAATTTTACAACATTCAAAATCCATTAAATGCCTTTAAAATTCCACGAAATATCCTGAAATCCCTTAAAATTATACAAAATTATTTAGAAATTCCAAAATTCTTTTTAATTTATTGAAAATTACTTGAAAATCGTCAAAATCCCTTAAAATTCTTATAAACCCTTTGAAATTCCTCTCTAAAAAATGTTTTCACAAAATGTCTCGAAAATCTGATATACATTGTTGATGCAATCTGACTGGCCTTTGAATGACTTGAAGTTGTAAGAAGGAATATAAAATAATTGCGCGCTTAGCGCGCGTGTTGGCTTACTAGTTTCAATAAAATATCAATCATTTTAAGGGATTTTAAGAGCTTTCTATATTTTAAAAATATTCCGTATAATCTTAAGAGATTTAAAAAAATTTTATGGAGTTTACAATAATAATTGTCCACCATTTTCCTTAGATCTTTTATGTTCAACAATTAATCAAATCAGTTCCTTGACCTGAATATCAAACTAGAGTTGTGCGCCATTTAAAAAATGTAATCTTTCATAAATATGATAATATTTTATTTTTCTGTGTACATATAAACTATTTACGATCCTTCGATCGATTATAAGAAACTGAAATGATTGACGTTTTATATAAAGTCTAAGAAAATTGTAAAAAGTCGATATATTCATTAATAAATTATTACTATATTAAGTCTGCTTAATACCTGATAAATTCGACCTGATTAATTAATTGATAAATGGAAACTTTCTATTAAATTTTTATTTTACTAACTGACTTTCTACTAAAAATGTGAATAATTAAGATTTCCTTTAAACCATACCACGAGCTTTTTCATTTCCGCTCCCAAAATGCAAATATCTCTCGCTGATCTCGTGTTCACAAAAGTGGCATGTTTCAAGCTGTCATCAAATCTTACATTGGCTGCAACGTGAAAGATGATAGACACTCGTTCGATAATAACTTTTCTTTCCAAAGGAGGGAGTCCTAAAGCCTCTGCTGCTACATCTCCAGTCACTGGTATCAATTTATCAACGAAGTTTGGCCTTTCTTTTCGCAGCCTATCAAAAAACTGAAACGTGACATTAATTTTAATTAATTAATTAATTAATTAAATTGATTAAATTACTTTAATTACTTTAATTCACCAAAAATGAATTTGAAGATTTTAATTAACTACATAATTGTGAAGTAGCATTTACAGGAAGTGTAAGCAATTGTCGAAGTCGATCATCAATCGAAATTCCTTTCTTGGGTCTCATCAAAAGAAATATTTCTTGAATATCTGGACAGGATCTTAACAATTTTTCGATTAGAACCTTTCCCATAAATCCACTTGCACCTGTTATAAATATACTCCTTCCCGCATAAAACGCCGGAATCGAATGTTTAGGATCCATGCTTGCTAGACTCATCTAGGAAATAATCATTACTTAATCAACCTGTAAAATATTCAAATGTCTTCTAACTACCTAAATCTATTGCTTTAATTAGTTATAATTTATTCAGTTATAATATACTTTTCATACGAATTTAAAATGATCAATATTAGCTCTTTAATTTTAAAGTTCAAGTTAAGCTTTTTAAAACTTATCTTACCTCACAAAACTTAAAAAATAGTGAGCTTAGTTTAACTTAAATAAATTTTGCGCAACCCCAATCTCTAAACTTGCATCAGTGAAAAATCAGTGAAATTTCATTGATTCCCATTTAAATTTCACTGGTTCTCAGTGACTCTTTTCTCACGATTTTAATCAGTAAAAAATCTACTGCAAATCAGTAAAAAGTCACTGAAATTTTCAGTAGTTTAGTAACGATTACTGTAAATTTCAGTGACTTTTCACTGATTTTCAGTGGATTTTTACTGAATGAAATCTTGAAAAGAGAGTCACTGAGAATCAGTGAACTTCCACTGATTCAATTTTAGAGAGCGTTGATTAATTACTTTTAATTTATCCTTATTAAATATATACTTCCGCATGTATTTTATTTATTTACTGCACAATTACGAATCATAAGTAAAAATATAAAACAATTTATAATCGTAAGGAATCAATTGTTCAAATTACTTGTTTATAAAAAAAGTAGATTACGAAACGTCCATTAACTAATTAAGAAGATGTGGATGGGTATGAGAAATCTTTCGAATCTTTTAAATAGGAGGAATCTGTAATTTTGAAAATCTTCCATACGATTATAAATTATTAAAAAATCACTTTATTGTATTAAATGAATGTCATTTAATTACTGTTTTTTTTTTCTGGCGCACAAAATGTCACTACACTTTCCACTGCAGACGTTGGCACTTCCACAACAAAACATGAAATGAACGTTTTATCCCACGATTTCAGGAAGTGACGTTTGATTTTCATTAAAATAGTGCCATCTCTTGGGTCAAGGGGCATAACTTTAATTTCCATATGCATAACTTTAATTAAGATTCTCTTTCTTCATCAACCTTAAAAGTCAGAACATTAAAAAAAAATATTGCCAGGTCGTGAATATAGTTTTACAACTTTCAATGATAGTCTGAAAGAACTTCAATTATTTATAGACATTTTTTTAATTGTAAGTATGTTACCTGTAAATTAAATGCTAATTGTTAATTAATATAGATTAATTTTCGTACTATAGACCTCAAGTCATAATTATTAATAAATATGAGGCATAGCCTAAATACATAAAGTTCAAAGTTCACTCTCCTATCGGACAATCTAATCATCATAATCTTTTTAAATTTGTAATGAAAAGTAGACCTAGTATTTGAAATAAATATCCAAGATATCTTGCATGAAATGCAGTTTTAACTTTTCCTTATTTTTGGGACCTTGGGAGCTTCTTTTTATCAAGTTTTATTTCATATCATATCAAAAACAAATTAATAACTATAATCTTAATAATCGTTTGGTTGTTTAAAAAATTCTGACCTAATTTTTTTACCATTGAGCAACGCTATCTTTTTACTGTGCACCTTAACTTTCCGTAGACACTACTTGATTGATAACCCGGAAAATATTTTATGATTATAAAGTTTTTGATTGTCATCAAATCCCGTCAGTTGCTCAAACAAAAGCTTGTTGCTATTTCCAAATATATGCAGATTCAGTTTGACTTCATTTACATTGACTATAGGAGGAAAAATTACTAAAGGAAAATTGTGTCTGTTTTAAATTTAACAGACTCCTGAACTCTAATTTAAATATCATTATTTTTCTATCCTATCTTAAAAAAGCGGTGTCACGAAATGTCTCGAAAGTCTCGCATATATTGTTGTTGCAAACCTGATTAGCTTTTGAATAACTTGAAGTTGAAAGAAGAAAAAAAAAAACTAAAATATATATAATATTTCTTCAAACTCCCAGAAACCTCTTAAAATTTCATGAAAATCCACAAAAACTATTAAAATCATGAATCTCTTGAAATCCAAGTTAAAATTCGCAAAAATCTCTAAAAATTCCTAAAAGCCTCTTGGAATTTCTTAACATTTAAAATCTCTTAAAATCCTTAGAAATCTTATCAAATTCCATGAAATCCTTCAAAATTCTACAAAACCTTTTACAAATTAGAAAAATCTCATGAAATCCTTTAATATTTTACGAGAAAAATCTTTTAAAAATCAGAAAATCCCTGCAAATTATTCGAAATCTCATAAAATTTCACAAAATTCTTAAAAATCCCATAAAATATTTTTTAAATTATTAAAATCTCTTGCATTCTTTTAAAATTCCTGGAAATTTTATGAAGACATTTAAAATTCTCTTAAAATTTTCTTAAAACACCCAGAATCCTTTTCAAATCACTTAAATTTCACTTAAATTTCACAAAAACCTTCCAAATCGCTTAAAATTCGTTGAAATCTCTTAAAATTGGTGAAAACCTCTTAAAATTCTCAAAAACTTCTTGAAACTCTTTGAATTCTAGGATAAAATTTAAAGTCCCTTCACATGTTGAAAATTCATTAAAATTATTAGAAATCTCATTAAATTCCACAAAATCTTTTAAAAATCCTAAAAATCTTTAGAACTTCGTAAAAATCACTTGAAAATTGTCAAAGTCCATTGAAATTCCTAGAAACCTTGAATCAGTGAAATTTTATTGATTTTTGAATGACTTGAAGTAAAATAAATAATCGTGCGCGTAGAACACGTGTTGATTTGCTAGTATATGTATAATAATATAAAATATACATTAGTACATACATATATATACTTCAACTAATCGATTTAGACTAACACCTCCTTTTGTTTTCTGTTTCAGTGACAAATTATCTGACAAACGACTACCCTTCAAGAAAAAACTATGATATTCTTCATCAGCCACTGAAAACAACCCAGGGTAAATATTTACGGTTCGAAAATTGTTAATTTGCAAAAGTTATTTGCAAATCATTAACTTTTGATCCAGTTTTGCGTCTTTTAGAACCAGACGCAGATTATTATTGACCTCTAATTTGTGGTTATACTTTGAGCAAGTTAGATATAAATGTAAAATGGAAATTGTTCCTCTTTAAAAGCAAAAAAGGTTAACATAATTTAAATAATGTTTTACTAAAATTAACTAAACACATCTTGATCTATACTAGTCTGGAAGTTTCACAAATTGCCATTTAGGTATTTTAATCGCAGACATTTAAAAATAATCCATTAGAAAATAAGTGTTATCTTGTCTATCTCGACTGAAAAGTGTGATTTTTTGTGGATCATGCAAAATAACAAACAAGTGCCTTATAATCAAAATGAAATAATGTACATACATATAATCTATATCTCACTTTTTGTTCCTATTTTGTGTAGCTATAGATTTTAAGATTCTGATTCTGTCCGCGCACCAAAGAATTATACTTACGATTTTTAATTTTGTAGATAGATTTAAGAGAAATTTTAGAGATTTAAGAGTTTTAGTTAAATAACTGACCCTTTTTTACAGAAAATTTGCTCAATCGAATTTACAATCTTCGTTAATATACTGACTTAATTTACTGTGTTAACGTACTGATGATGTTATAAAATAATGTTTTAATAATTAATAAACGTCTGTCAATTTACGAAAACTATACAATCTCATTTTTTTTTATTGAATAACATTTTCATTTTGCTACGTCTTTTGTAACGTTTTTCTACAATATTTTGTTTCGACAATCATCACAATAGAATTTAATTGATCAGGATAGAATTTAACTTCTTAAGGGTGTTGGACCCGAGTGTTAAGCTCAAAATTCCATTCTCCATTTTACTCAACGAAAATTATAGATAAATATTTTTTCGCTCTATAGCGCTAATCTTTTTTCAAATATAAGACTGTATAAAGAGCGAAAAAATATTTAATTCCGATACTTTTTGCTTAAAACGAGGAATTCAAAATCTAACTTCAAAATTCAATATTTTCATTTTACTTAAAAAATATTTGAATTAGATATTTTATCACTCTGTGCGCATAATTCTAGTTAAAAATTGATTAATTCTACAGAGGGAAAGAATTCCAGTTTTAATATTTGTTAAGTAAAATGAAGAAATCGAGTTTTTAGATTGGAACTTGGCTCCAACACCCTTAATTTTTTTCAATTTTATTGATTAATAAATCTGTAGATGCAGTCCGAAAAGAATGCAGAAAAAGAAGAGTCAAAATTTCTTCTCACTCCTAGTGTTATTTCTGGAAGTGCGGAAGATTCTGGATCTGACACCATCGATAGTTTGAAGCGACAGATGAAAAAATCCAAAAACCAGAAGTTGTTATCGTTTCTATAACATTCTATAACATAAAAAACGGAACTTGTTTAATATGAAAAAAAGCTAATCAAGAAATGTATTCTCACGCTTGAGATTCGCTTTCAGACTGAAAAAGAACAAGAAAAAGAAAAAAAAAGTTGAAGTCATCGCTTCGGAAGTATCGGAGATTGAAAAAGAAAAACTTGAGGAAATTCTTTATGACGAATATGAAGAGGACACCGAAGCCAAGATACCGAAATCTTTAATTGCATCTAGCGTGGCAGAAATTGTGTACTTTTTTACTTTTAAAATTTCACGTCCAATTTGAAATCCTCAAAGTAGTAGGTGAAACATGTTTTCTCCAATATGCGGTCAACGAAAGCAATTTCCTGGTTCTCTCTTTAGAAGGGTGGATCAATAAACCTAGGAAATTGCAGTGTCTGTTGAAAATTGTGAAGTTTTTCTTTATTGAAAGTATTTACTGACAAATTTTGTATTAAAGTTCTTTCCTCAATTTTTAATACTGCAATTCAATATCTATTTTTATATTTATTTATTAAATATTTCATGACTAATAAGAACTTAGAAAACTTTTTTTCTGATATTTTTTTTTATTTTGAAATATAAATGCAAATCTATAAAAGTATAAAAATCATTGACTTGATGCATCGATTTAAATAATAGGTGAAAAACGTGACTGCTTTATTAATACACCCAGTTAACACTTAAGTCAATATTTGCTCTAAACGATTACTTGCGTCATGTTTTTTCATTTGGAAAAGTATAAATGGATATTACAAAAATATAGAGTAAAAAGTGTTGACAAGTTTGCAAAAAACTTTCCTCAGCAATGAAGTACAAATTAGTTCCAAAAAATGATAAATTAGAATACTTAATAAAACAGTTTATATCTCTTTCAGCTGAAGCAATGGGAAGCAATACAGGTGATTTTTCTACAAATTTAAATTTATATAATTTATTTAATATTTAATATATTTAATAATATATAAATATTTTTGATTTAGGTATTTCTCTCCGGAACCATATATTTTTCGTTTAGAAAAAGAGAAAAGTGTGAAAAGTAATTTTTATTGAATCGATTTAGCCAAGGCCTGAGGAATTGAAAAAGAAAAAGAAGAAAATGACGAAAAAGGGAAAAAAAGCGGTGGAAAAAGATCATGAAGGGAGTCCGGCAGCCGAAGCAGAAAAACTTAGGTAAGCTCTTTTTCTTAAACTTTAACAACTATTACGTGAACGTTTTTACGAGTTAATGGATTTAGAAAATAATTATCCATTTTCAGTATTAATGGTGTTGGAGCCAATTTCTAATCTAGAAATTCGATTTCTTCATTTTACTCAACAAATATTAAATTTGGAATTTTTTCCCTTTGTAGAATTAATCAATTTTTAGCTTGAATTATGCGTACAGAGCGAGAAAATATCTAATTCAAATATTTTTTAAATAAAATGAAAATATTCAATTTTGAAGTTAGATTTTGAATTCTTCATTTTATGCAAAAAGTATCGAAATTAAATATTTTTTCGCTCTTTATGCAGTCTTAGATTTGACGAAAGATTAGCGCTACAGAGCGAAAAAATATTTATCTATAATTTTTGTTGAGTAAAATGAAAAATGAAATTTTAAGCTTAACACTTGAATCCAACGCCCCTAATTTTATTAATATTAAATGTAATTTGTATAAAAGACATTGAAATTTTAGAATTAGTAATTGATAAACAAAATTTCAAAAAATTTATGAAAACTACCTTAAATCCTCATAATTACGACTTTTTAAAACTTCGTAGATTCTAATTCTACTTGTTCCATCCCCATCCATGTACTTACCCTAGTTTCTCCCCACCTGAGACTTCCCTCACTTTATTCCTCATAGGTGTTAATTTCACAATCCGTTAGTTGCGAACCAGGTTCTATCGCGAACGATAAAACTCTATTTGAACTATCGACCCAGTGGGTGTGAGTAATATATGTATAGGAAGCAATATTTCTATCGTACGATTTAAAAGATAATTACTTTAGAGAGATAAGAGACTCTTATCGAGAAAATATGTACGGGTTTCCGCTAGAACAAATAACATTTTTTAAAAGTTATGCCGAAACTACGAGAGAGAAAATTAAACGTCAGGAAGAGCGGTAGGTTTATCTTTTGAATAAGAAACAAAAGTATTATTCGTTTTTTATTTAAAAGATAAACTTTGATAAAATCTTATCCAATATTTTTTAATTTTCACTAGTGAAGTAAAATGAAAAGTTGAATGTACTAACATTCTTTAATTTTCAGAAATCGAATGATCAAGGAGTTGTATGATGAAATAAGATTGGAGAAATTGAACTTCAAAAACCAAGTGGCTCTCGAAGAAGAACAAAGCTCTTTGCGAAAAGCTCAATTGGAAGATACTTTGCTTACAAATTTCGAGAATCAAAAATCTTACACGGATTACATGTTCGAATCAAAAGAATTAGAGGAAGTTAGTTGATTGCAATTATTTAAATAATATTCTCAAAGAAAGATTTCTCCTCGAATTTTAAATTTAGATAATGCGATTCAACAAAATAGGCAATTTAAAATATAATAATAATTTTAAATATAATTTCAGTGGGAACAGTACATGACATGTGATGGATTACCTGACACAGGAGTTTTATTTGAATTAAATAGCTTTATTTATTTATGGTCCATGGAAGATGAGCAAGCTAGTATGGAAACGGTTCCAAAATATTGTGAAGTTGTTATTTACGTAAGTTTATAATTTTATTTCTTCAAAAAGAGTTTAAACCTGTCTTCAGAATTAATTTTTGTTTCAGTTGTTGTCTAAATTAGAAGAGAAGATTAAATTTCCTACTATGTATTCCTCAAGTTACATAGAAGATTGTAAATCCGTGAGTGATGTTTTCTAAACATTATTATTTAAATTTTCGTTTAAATTAATTAGTTCAAATAATTCAGATTAGACAAGAGTTTAGAGATAAACTCCAGTTTTGGATAGATGCAGCAAATTACTCTCTTTTACGTCAAATTGAAAAGGATATGATAAGGGTCGATTTAAAAAATGCAAGATTTATACAAAAATCAAAAGATCTTGTATGTTGTATCTGGGCTCTTATACGATTGCCAATCAGCATCAAACAAATTGCAGAAAAAGATAGGTAAACAGGAAAAAGAACTATCAGCAAGTTTTTTTTTACTTATTAAGCTTATTTACATATTATCAAACTTAAATATTATCAAAATATAGAACACCAGTTGATGTAACATTTGAAGAAATCGATTTAACAATAAAAATGCCAGGAGACCTTGACTGTTATTCAATGGCAATTAGAGGATTGTGGTTAAATTACGATCACTATTCTGATTTGGGCACGTCGTATGAAATTCCCGAGATTCCTGAGAAATGTCGAATGGACATGGGTAAAAAAATGATCATTTGAATCCATTAAATTGAATATTTCTCACACATAATGACTTTTCTATAGACTTGTTGACTTACTGTCAAAACGAGTTCGAAACAAAACAAAAAATTCGGGAAGAGCAGAAAGAAGGTCGCCGTCTGCGGCTAGAAGAGAAAAAATTGTTGCTTGAGAAAATGACTAATCCTCCACCACCGCCACAACCTTCGAAATCCGAAAAAAAAGGCAAAACAGGAAAAAAAGGATTGGACCTGCTAAAAACACAAAAAAAACTGGAACCGGAACCAGAGCCTGAACCTCTTCCTTATTTACCCACACCTGATGAAATTATATTACAAGAAGAAGGTATTAAATTACAAGATGAAATTGTGAAATTATACTTCTTAAAAAGAGTAATTTTATTCATAATTTAGATGACATCAAAAAGGAACTAAGAAAATTTCTCTTCACAAGATGCGAGAAAACGGAAATTAATCTACGAAAATATACCATTCTGGGTGGAATCTACCACATTGATTTGGTTTATCAACCACCGCAACCAAAAGATATGAAAGACATTTTTCTTACAACTTGTAAGTCTCGCATGTCAAATTCTTCTTTGAATTTGTTTTACTTAAGGGTGTTGGAGCCAAGTTCCAATTTAAAAACTCGATTTCTTCATTTTACTCAACAAATATTAAATTTGGAATTTTGTTCCTCTGTAGAATTAATCAATGTTTAATTAGAATTATGCGTACAGGCGAGAAAATATCTAATTCAAATATTTTTTGAGTAAAACGAAAATATTCAATTTTAAAGTTAGATTTTGAATTCCTCGTTTTATGCAAAAATTATCGAAACTAAATATTTTTTCGCTCTGTACGCAGTCTTATATTTGAAAAAAGATAAGCGCTACAGAGCGAAAAAATATTTATCTATAATTTTCGTCGAGTAAAATTGAGAATGGAATTTTGAGCTTAACACTCGGGTACAACACCCTTAAATTTCTCAAAAAATTACATAGTCTAGGTCAATAAGTTCTTTTAATATTTGCAGTACAAATTCCAAAGGAAATTAAATTTGTACCCTTTTCGAAGCCATACAAAGCACCTCCACCAGCTCCGGAATCAGAAAGAACGCCAGAAGTAATAGAAGCAGAAATGAAAGCTTTGGAAGCAGCAATGGAAGCTCTTGCTTTAGTTACTTTAAAGTGAGTTGCTATATTCAACAACATAATATTTTAACGTAAGAGAAAGAAACTATTACTATCGAAATAAAAATGAAATACATATACACCTAACTAAATTCTTCTTTGAAGACTTCCAGATTCAGTTCTTTGGTTCGAACCTCCATTAGTTGCTCACTGGATACCAGAAAAGAAAATTTGGTCTACCCAAGATGTCCACGATATTAAATACAACGAAGAAAAACAAATAATCACCTTCAGATCTGGAAGACTAGGTATTCACGGATTGGCTGGTTTCAAATTCATCAATTTGCCTTTTCAAAGCTGGGAACTGAAACCAGAATCAGGAAAAAACAGTGGAGGTGGAGTAGTTTTAAGTATTACTGCTGCTATCATTCAAGCTGAGTTTATTGTCAGAGTTAGTTCTTTATATTAATCAATTGAATTATTACAACAATTTTTATTTATAAGAAACCAAAGCTTTGATTATCAATTTTTAGGACGATTTGGTTTGTCTTCATTCATTAGTAGGTGGAACTACAAATGCTTTGCAAGATCTCGTAAATCAGTATATGAAACTTCATTTACTCATAAAAGTATGTAAGAAAAAAAGTGTGTATAAAACTGCAAACATTTTCAATTAACACGTTGGTTTGAAACACTCTTTGCATAATACAGAAAGCTTGTTTATTGTCAATTGAAAATTTTTTAACGATTTTGTAGTCTAGACTTCTATTTTTAGAAAATAAATATAGATTATCATATAATTGCAGAGAATGCGGGATGGTGGATGCGACCTCTTTCCGGAAGCTGATGCATATAGTTACGTCAAAGGATTACCAGTTAAGCATCCAGTGACTGAGAAGCACTTACAGGCATGTATTGGATTATTGTGCACTGCATATACATTTGCATGGTCTCGATGGAACGCAACTCGCGTTCCGCGACAAATTGTAATTCAGTTCAAGGAATTACATGGATGTATTGCCAAGCAGGTATTTTTTCAGACGTCATTGCATTTCTTTTTTATGCTGCAACCTCCATTAGTTTATCTGCATACAAAACTATCTTATAGCTTCGTAAAATCTCTAGTTTCCAAGGAACGTAAACTTGAATTATCCTCAAAGATCGTTTAAGGAAAATAATAATTTATTTGTTAATTCAAACTACTTCTTTCAGCAAACGAATACGACTTTGCTGGTAACTCCTGGTCAAACAGTGGCAGTTCAATGCACGGAAGTTAGTTCAGAGTTCAGTGAAAACCCTGTGGAAGGTGATGATGCCAAGGTGAACAAAAGATTAGCGGCTCATCTTTAATTAATATCATTAAAGGCGTTGAACCCAAATGTTAAGCTCAAAATTCCATTCTCCAATTTACTCAACGAAAATTATAGATAAATATTTTTTCGCTCTTTAGCGCTAATCTTTTTTCAAATATAAGACTGCATACAGAGCGAAAAAATATTTAATTTCGATACTTTTTGCATAAAATGAAGAATTCAAAATCTAACTTCAAAATTGAATATTTTCATTTTACTCAAAAAGTATTTGAACTACATAGATATTTTTTCGCTCTGTACGCATAATTCTAGTTAAAAATTGATTCATTCTGCAGAGGGAAAAAATTCAAATTTTAATATTTGTTAAGTAAAATGAAGAAATCGAATTTTTAGATTAGAACTTGGCTCCAACACCCTTAATGCCATAATCGGAAACTTAAAATACTATTATGTTATTTAATTTTAGTTTTACGCTGATGTTTATCAAATGGCTCTGCACAACGCTGGAATCAAAAGCCGGATTCTGATGAAGAACATGTCTTTTAAGCTTGCTACGACCGTTACCAAATTATTAGAATGTACAAACGTAATTAGCATGTCTTCTTGACGTATCTTTCTTTTATTTGATTTTTCATTTTATAAGGAAGCTTATTTTAAGGAAGCTCAAGTGTGATATTATAACTAAGAAAATTGATTTCAGTATATCACTGTTGTCTAGAAATTAATTATGTTGAGAAATTCTGAAGATAGTTAAAAATTTTGAACCAATGATGTTACAAATGTGCCTAAGAACCTTTGTGTCGAGGTAAGGAAATGGAATAAAAATGATGTTTCCACAAACGATTCATACAATAATTTATTTAGCTTTGATCGTTAATCCGTACTTTTATGATACATTTACAGAACATGGACTTGCGTAATGGGGTTAATTGCAACGGGCTATGCTCAAGTAATTCTTTCAGAACGTTCTTTAAACTCAAACGCTGAATCTAAAGTCGAAATGAAAAATAATCTCAGCTATACCTTTACCAAATCTATGTTCGCAAGTACGCTTGTACTACGACGCTGCTATTTTAAATTAGATAATAGTACATACCTTCTGGTTTTCCATGAAAAAATAAGCTTCGAGTTACGATAGATTAACAAAATAGGTCATTTTTTATCTCTGAGTTTTTCCGATGAGCCATATGGACAACTGACTCTGCTGAAAAACTCAAATGTTATAGTTGCAAAATATATTTTGCTCTGTTGCAATATTCTGCTACTTTTATTTCGATTCAAGTCCCTCGATTCTTTTAAAGATCGAACTCAAAGGAAAACTAGAAATACTAAAGAATTCTAGCTTTTCTTGCCTACTTGAAAATTAAATCTCAATCACATAAACTAATTTGATTTCTAATTTATAAGAAAATAATTGGTCGTTTGACGATTGTTGATGATGCGAAATAAAAGATACTTCAATTGGCTTGACTCGAGATAACAATAGTTCATGATTGTAATATTTTTAGAAGTTTAGAAGTTTCCGCCGCACTAAATTAAAATTGACTAATTCGATAGCATAAAAATTCATATTATAATGGATCAGAAATTAATTTAATACTCCTTCTAAATATATCTATTGAGTCTCTCTGGAATTTCGGATATCATTTTTCTCATTTTCCGATGCAACGATAACGAATTCTAGGGTTTAAAGACTCGCGTCTGCAATCTGAATATCTGCTCATTATAAAATTAGATACAAAAGAATCAGATAAAAAAGAAGATAGGTACAAGAAAAAAAAATCTTTATCATCGATGGACACCTGAGAAATCATTTGAAGCTTGCTTTTTGAAATTTAAAACAAGATTTTTCAAATGCTTATCTGAATATGTGGCTTCGATTAAGTTAGCTAGCCTCTTAAACTATAGAGTTACATATACACAGATACACGTTAGTGTGATCAAGGTTGCTATATAGGATGTATGTGAAAATCAAAATTTTGTTACCTAAGACCTGATTCAGATACAACGCACTTTATCTAATATGAAAAATGTTCAAATGTAAAATATTTAAATATGAAATGTGAGATGTAATGATGTTCCTTCACAGTTTTAAAAAGTGTGCACTTAGTCTCATTGACATTACAGTGATCGATCCTTTCCTCTAAACACATTCGACCTGAATTTTTGTGATTTGACGGAGATACGCATTTATGAGGGACACACTCGCTGCAGTATTAGCTCTTCTGCGTAGACACGTTACGCGTATACATACGAATCTAGGTCTTTCAGCTACAATTGAGCCTTTGTCTAACAAAAAAACTAGATTATTCTAACAAAAACTAGACGACTTAGCCTATTCAGCTTTATTCTTTTCGTTAATTCGCTAAATAACGATCAGAGTATGCCGCCGCACGGTAAACTGGCACTGTTATGAGAATTTAACTTGATGCTCCAAGGAGAATGTCCGTTTTTAACTTCAACTTAATTTCATTTACAGTAAAAGATAAAAAAAGCTGTCATAGCAAAATTTTAATTAAATCTCTCGTTCTCATCAAATTCGAAAGAAAATTCTAGGATTATTTCTATAAGAGCAGTTACGTGAAAAATTAATTGTCTAATTGTCAACATTTAAATAAAAACTTAAATCGCGATCTATTTTAAACAATTTTACAAAATTGCTTGTATCCCAAGTGCTATTATTTCGCGAATGAGTATTATCATTCAATATCTAGAAAAATTTAATACATTTTTGTTTTGTGTTTTGTAAAAAAGGTTTCCGTTATTTTAGTAGTTTAAGAATCAAGAACAACCAAAAATTAAGGAAATTAAAGAAGAAATAAAAAATAAAACATTTTTTTAAACCAGTCTAATACGTATTTTCTTATATTTTACATCTGTAGGGAAAAAAATCAACCCTCAATTTCTGTCACAACTTTCAACTTATTTTATTATATCTTTATGTTAAATATTACGTTACAAAGCACTGAAAAATGATCACTTCAATCTAAATATTGATTTTCCACCTTCATAAGGATGATTTTTCATTTAAAAAAAGGGTTGTTCATTTTGCCTGCTTAATGACAGTTAGTTTTCCACTGAATAAAAGAAGTCTAGAAAATAAAAATCAAAAAAAAAAATTATTAATGCACTCTTAAAATCAACATCAAACACTTTTATCTGAGATGAAAGGTATTTATAATGTTTATAAATAAAAACTTCTAAGGATATAAAAATACTTTACAAAGGGACAGCAGTGACACTCTCCCCAGAGCAGGAAGATTTTTATTCGAGTCTCGTGGAAATTTCTCAACAAGTTGTCGACACAATATTCTGCATTGTGAATATGCACGATAAAAGATTCGCCTTATTGTGTCCACATCTTGAACAAGTATAGTAGAGCTATTAATTTACTTATACACAGTACATCGGAAACAGATATCCACTACATCTCACTAGGAATTCATTGCGCAGCAAAAATATCGTGATTTGAATAATCAGTTTTTTATTTTAATATTTCTTTTTCTCCGGTTTCACTTTCTGTTCTAATCGAACTATTTAAGGTTCTAACGCGCGTATATTTTGCTGAAAATACAATCTTTTAGGAACAAACTATCATGTTGATATGTGAGATTCAAATGTAGCAAGGCATCAAAAGCTCTGGAAATTGATAAACACTTCAAACTAAAATATCCATTCACTATTTTTAATTCGAAAAATATACTTTTAAAATTTTAATAGCAGGCATTTAATAGTCAATTAATATTTTCTGGATACTATAGAGATACCTTCATTGAAAAATTGCAAATACAGATAAAGTTAAACGAAAATTGTAAATGCTTTTTGTAGTTCTTAACTGAGCGTTTGGCTAACTCTATAAATTCAGAATAAACGTATCTCGCGGTTCATATCTATTATTTAAAGAAAAATGTATTTATGCTGCATTAAATGCAGTGTCTGTAACATTTGTGATACATTAAATACATGACACCCAATAATTATTAGTAAATTGTTATCTAAAAATCGGATTTTTCTTTTCCTTTTTGTTTAATTACAACCTTAATATTTCTCAATATGTACTATACAATTAATATATTAGAAGGCAGATCGCGTACGTGACTTTCACTCATATCATTCCTGGATTTATGATTTTCATGAGCAATACATTGCCAATAAAATCTCTATATTCCTCTACATTTAGTATTTTTCTTTGGCTTTTCAAATGAAGGTATTTTCTTACTGCGCAATGTAAAAAGCGCAAGAAGTTTAACATCGAACATTTGTCTTCAATAGAAGTTCGCCGTACTCTCGCTAATCTAAGTTTGCTTATCGCCAAACTTTAGCCACACTTGACATACATCACAATATAAAGTAATCATATCTAAATGTAAATGCATTACTCCTTTATGTTATAGATACTCAAGCCGCTCCTAATTTCTTCGACGACCGTTAAAGGACATTAAAAAGTAAGATACTTTCTCCTAAAAGAAGTCAAAGTTAAAAGTCGGAATAGAAGGTCATAAATCAATCGAATTGTTAAGGATAGTCAGGAATCTTATTGTATGTACAACTGGATTAAATTTTATAAAATAATCTTTCACACAACAACGTCTTTCATGGCATAATTCCGTCCCTATAGAAACTTCGTTATAATATCTAATTAGTGTAACGACGACATAGATTTTTGCACGACGAACAAACATAATAATAGACTAACAAAACGACATCACTCCTAATCATATACCTTATTGACAATATCCGATAAAATTTCTTTACTGGCAGATGTAGGATTTCTACAATCAATGTGCGCAACAAAATTTCCTATTCGACACAACCGCCCTCCACTCGAATTGATTAAACAGTACGAAACTTGTTACAAAACTATTTTTGTGAACAAGAACATATTTGTGTAAGATTTTAAAACCTTAACGCACGTCAAACAAATCAGGTGAAGAGAGTGTATTTACAGGCTACGACATACAAACAGTATCTAAGTTTATGTGCTACGCAATATTATCTGTATATTATATATATATAGTTATATATAATTTATATTATATATAATTTATATATACATATATATAACCATTTACCCATATTTTTTTATATCGTAGACTATAATAAATTTACACTCTAAGCGCTACTGTATGTCTTCCCTTCTGGTTTAGCAATACGGTACACAGTAGGGCTCTGCTGCAGTTAATAAGAAGATTCTTTGCAACGGTTTGTTTTATTCAACAATAATGCTTAACGATAAAAATACGCACGCCGTGATAAAAATAATCAGTGTCGAGAACGACAGTCAACATTAGGCTGACAAATTTTCTTCGAAGTGCCAGACATGTGATACCAATGCTTTTTTAACTATAGGATGATTGATATATCACAACGCGATGGGATCTGCTAAGAAAACCAATTTTTTCTTTGTAATTCATACCTTTTCTGTTTTAAGCACTGAAGAATAAACGAATTGTTTAAATCATTAATTCCTCTATAATAAGATCTCAAAGTTGTTCCTTAAAGCCTCCTTTACGCATTTAAACTTTAACGCTTTGAGTTTGAAAGTTACAGAATTCTAATTAGAATGCTCCTATTCGAAGCTATTAGAACTTTGAACATTTCTAATTTGAATGCTTCCAATCTCTAAACGTTTAAACATGAGATATTATCAGAACAGGAAATATTTCTATCTCATAATTTGAAAATTCACTAGTTTTCATTTCAGTTCATTTATTTTCTGAATGTTTAATTAATTTCAGTTATTAATTTGTACATTCAATTGCTTATTAAAACATATTGTAAATTGTAATACATGTCTAATTCCAACAATTCGTTTCTCTTCAGGTGGTAAAGTTGTCAAGTAAATACTGTTCCCGGGAAATTCTTGCAACGAATTACCACCGGATGTCCTAATTTATTGTTAACAACAGCAGACTACCAGTATATAATAGAATTATTTAATTTTAGTGTATGAATAAGGTACACCGATCACAATTGATTACTTGAAATTCCCCCGAAAAATTTCTTATATTTTGTAGATATCTTCTTTTTTTTCATTTTTTTTTCTTTGATTCTTCAATACAAAAGTTCCGTCAAAAATATCTTTCCTTTTTATCAACTGCTACTAATAATCAGGATCGTCTGTTCAAAGATTTTCGATAGGAAACACTATCTTCTTCTATTAAGAAATGATCTAGTGTCTCAAAAGGAGATCAAATCTCAGTTCCTTCGATCGAAAGCCTTCCAATTTATCGATCTGCAACTCTCAATAAAAGTTCCCATCGACACTTTTGCACTTCTCGTAACACGTTCGTTTCACGAATCGAAATACTGACTTGAAAATCTGCATGCCTTCTTACACTGGCGATTAAAAATTTGTCCAAAAATTAGGTAGGTATGATTTTTGTACCGGAGACTAGAAGAGAAAGTCAGGTTTTGGTGAGAGTAATAAAGATATCGATTTTTGAAAGTTCACTAATTAAATGGGATTTTAAATTGTTTCTATTTACAGACCAGAATAAAAATGTTATCAAGTTCTTTGATATTTCAAATTAAATAAAATAACACTTGTAAAATTTAATCAAAGAAAAAGGAAAAACTTTCAAATTTATCACTGGGAAACTTCCTGTCTAACTTGCAGGAACTAGTCAACTTTATACAGTTTTACAACAAGCAAAAGAAGAAATAAATTTCAAAGAAAAGCTCTTTAAGTAAAGATTAAAATTTGTGTGTCCGAAGTAGTGACTTCAAAAAAGGATATCAAAGAAAGTTTGCCCTTTTGCTACATTCTCTCGAATATTTAGATTTCGGCCTGTGACCGTTTGCTGATTATGATGACCATAAGAGTAAGGATTTTCAGTAACGCTGGATCTTATATCGTCCATAGAAATAACATTCGATGTTATCAGTTATCTCTTCGCGATAAATTTGTCTTTAACACTTTCTATACTTAAAAGACTTCTTCTTATTACAGAGCTAAAAAATTACTTAATTAGTCACGAAGCGAAGATTATCACGAAAAAAACCCTCCGTTTTTTTTTGTATCACTCTTCGTCATCCAGATTAACGTCCTCTATTAATTTCTTCTTTGAGAGGATTTTATTGACTGATCAGTCAGGATGCTTTAATAGCTAATTTCTTTTTATAACCGAGAGATTTCTTTCGTGAAAATGATCGCAAAGGTAGTATATGATGGCAATTTTAAAGTCTGGCACTGGGTAATGTGATATTAGTTGTCAGAAGTTGATCATGACAACTGGAAAACGAGGAATGAGATTATTCGAGAGAATGAACTTTGTGAGATCGTGTTCTCTCTTTTCTATCTTTTCACGTGGTTCCACTTTTTACGATACCTCTCCCCATTGTCTTTATACCGTTTTATCTTTTATTTCTTGCATACCATTTCCTATTCATATTTTTTTCTCGTTTCCCTCATTTTCTCTTTTGCTGCCCTCTAGCAGTTCTGTCTTCATCACCCTGTATCCATTTTCATATCTGCTGTACGTTCCTCGGAGCAGAAACATGGTAGATTTTGATGAATGACACGCTGGAGAACAGATATGATTTTCATGTTGATCACTCGTACATCAGGATGCGAGTTAAGTACATGAAAGGAAGTAAATTCGAAGGAGTGGAAGTGGAAATTTATTCAGGTTTGAGACGATGCCATTGAACGATGGTTTGCCTCGGCTTTGTAATCATATCCTGCCAGTGTTTCGTCTCACTGGCCCCACTTCCATTTTTCCCTGAAACGAAAATTTTCCAGATAAAATATTAATTGGTAAAATATTAATGAATAGTGGGTATCATAAGGGTGTAGAAAAAGGATTTGGAAAACCTTAAATTTTATTTAATTCACCTTGAATTTTATTATTGATTTAAGTTTGTTTCAATTTTTTTTTTCATCTATTTCTCACTTATTTTTATTAAAAAAAAAACACCTTATCACCTTCTTGAACGACAATAAAAATGCATCGAAAAATGAAAACCATTTTTTATTTAAATAAATTTTTAAAGGCCAAATATAAAATCAAATTACATTACATTTTGTCCCCTTTTTCTCAGAAAAGTTTCGGTTCTAAAATTGTGATGCTTCCTGGTTCGCAAAAGCAAAATTGGGTTTCTAAAATAAAGCTTTTGTGAGAGTTTACTCCTTCTATATTCTCATATTGAGGATTGTCTTTTAAAACTCCTGTAAAGTCTACACCTGCTTCTTTTGCTGAGTATGAAAATTTTGCTGCTATAAATAATACGGAGGAAACAAGTTCCTTTGATGTATCAAGCAAAATATACATCAATACACGTGCATAGATGGATTTATATATCAGGAGAGGGATTATAACAAAGTTAAAAAGTTTTTATAGGGGATCAGAGACGATGCGCGTTACAACTTTTGTGAATCGTCTAGTTATAAGCTTTTTCTAGATTATTTTTGAGTTCTTTCTCGATGGCTTGTAAGCTCCCTAAAAAGTTTAAAAGTCACGATACTTTTGAGCGAAATATAAAGTCTCGATAATCTATATTATACATTCCTAGAATTATAAATAACGGGATCACGAAAATATTGCCTTATTTTTTAGCAGATATTTGTTAAGGGTGTTGGAACCAAGTTTTAATCTAAAAATTCGATTTCTTCATTTTACTTAACAAATATTAAATTTGGAATTTTTTCCTTCTGTAGAATTAATCAATTTTTAACTAGAATTATGCGTACAGAGCGAGAAAATATCTAATTCAAATATTTTTTAAGTAAAATCAAAGTATTGAATTTTGAAGTCAGATTTTGAATTCCTCATTTTATGCAAGAAGTATCGAAACTAAATATTTTTTCGCTCTGTATGCAATCTTATATTTGAAGAAAGATAAGCGCTACAGAGCGAAAAAATATTTATCTATAATTTTCGTTGAGTAAAATGAAGAATGGAATGTTAAGCTTAACACTTGGGTCCAACCCCCTCAAGGAAAATTTAGTTAGAGAAAATTCTAAAAATTTTACTTTTAGTTATTATTTAAGAAGAAAAAAACTGAAGATTTTCGAGATTTGTTAATAAGTAGCTATTACAAGTAAAATTTGAGGTATACCTAGTTGAATTTCTGCTCATTTTGTTGACCACATTTGCGTTATCTACCTGGGTTATTGCCTACTGTCCAGAATTGCTAGTACATCGAAAATGCTTGGGCAATTTGCATACAGGAAGTACCATTATTATCGACTATTTGTGATGCTTGTGCAGTCGTGCCTAGGCGTCAATTATTATAATGGCATCTTCATTAGCCTTTGTAACGAGTAATTAGATTGCACAATAATTTTGACATTATTAGGCTCGATCCTAGGTCAAGCGAAAGTGAATTACTGATATTTATAAAAACTACTAAAAGACAGTGGATGAAAAAAAGTTATGAATTTTTTAAATAAGTAAATGAAACCCAATAAAAGCTAAACGCCTTCTAAACAAAACATTTGGATTGATTGGATAGGGACTTCTAATTATTTAGAAAATTCAATTAAATAAATTAATAATTCGTGAAATGTGAAATTTTGAAAGTGATAATGGATATTCATCAATATTGGAATCATTAACGTGTAGTCACGAACGCACCTGCTAATTGAATGCGGCCGATGAGCTCATTCCGGCCAATGTTGTCAAAATCCATAACCATAACGTCCAACGAACACTCCCTAATCTTCTCCCATGGGACATTGAAGGAAAATGACTCGTTGAATATTGGATTTAGCGTACACTTGAATATTGGCGTTTTGCGTTTCTCGATTCGCTTTTCGCCAAACTGCAGCCATACTTTCACATAT
The DNA here is from genome assembly GCA_904066005.1 of Synergus itoensis. NCBI lineage: Eukaryota > Metazoa > Arthropoda > Insecta > Hymenoptera > Cynipidae > Synergus > Synergus itoensis. Next base: position 174,563 of record CAJFCP010000476.1, on the reverse strand, counting down.
GGATCTGAAAATTATTGAATCATGAAACTTTATTAGCATGTTAGTTTCAATGTCAAAGAGTGGCTATCAAAGAGTCTCTTGCACACACAGGAGTACGTAAATCGAAGCGCACGTGATCCCTTGATTAGATTTTAATCAAGTTCAAACTATTCTGACCAGTTAGCGTTGAATTAAAAGAATTTCGATCTTCCTTAATTGAACGCCATCCATATTACAAGTTTTTAAAATAAAATAATACAATTTCGTTAATTAAAAATGAAACCTTGAGAGCTTGAGATAATTACCATATGCCGTTAATTGCATTGAAAAATTCTCTACAAAAATATATTTTCGGAGGATTTCAATTTCTCTTGATTGGCGCCATAGAGATGCCAATGCATTTTAAATAAAATAATCCGATTTCATCAATTAAAATTGAAAGCTGAATTGTACTGAAAAATTCTGTATATAAATATTGTATATGAAAATAACACCAACCTTGGAAAAGTAAATTCTTCTTTTTTATGGACATTTTATACGATTTTTATTATTTATGAAGGATAGCTCGTAAAATATGTAAAAAGCACTTGCTATGAATCTTCTTTAATAAAGTATAAAATAGGATCTATATTCATAAGCTGAGCTTTAGATTAAAAGATTATTCGAAATTCTCAACTTACAAAAGTTTCAAAAAGTCATTTGCTGTGAAATATTTTCTAATGATATGTAGAGCAATAATGAAGATAAGAATTTCGAAAAATCTGTAAAGGAAAGAATTTCTAATTTAGTTTAAAAATTTGGGATCTTAAATATACACAATATTTAATTAAACTTCAAAGGAACTAAAGATGATAATTATTTTTACCTGACTTTCCGTTGATGTCTTTCGCTTTGAGATTTCTTGCTTTCAAAAGCGATAACGTGAGCACGGAATTACTGGGGTGGTAGCATAGAGAGCACAGAAGTTCGCCGCATTTATCTTTTGCAGGCGGTTTAAGGGCTTTCCAAAATGATGGTTTCTCTGAAAGGTCGACCTGAAAATTTCACAATTCTCCATTAATATCATGAATTCTCCTGTCTTTTGATACGAGTTTAAAGCAGACATTAAATTCAAGTCATTTTTAGTTTAAAAAATCGACAGAGAATGAATAAACGCTTCAAGACTCTTAAAAATTATTTATAATTCTGCCCTTTAAGAAATATCTAATAAAAATGTTCTAATACAATATTCATTATATTTGGATTATAAAATATATTTCAAAATTAATTTCCACTCATATTATGATTAATAAAAATAATAAAATAATAAACCAAAAGATATAATACTATTTGTACAGTAACAAAACAATAAAATTCGCGTGTCAGTTGGTTTGCACAATTCACAGGAAAAATTGCCTTAATTTGGGAGACTATAAAGTGATTTATAGATAGCAGAAAAATAATAAGCAATTGGTGTGGTTTTTATTGAAACAACATAGATCAACGATTTCCATAATTCTACGAGTTACCAATTTATTGTAACCGATAATATATTACCATAATAGTGAAATATAGGCCACGATGAACAAAAGGTTCAACCCCTGGATATGGGAAAACGCATGCGAGGGAAACTTCGATCCGTGTGTGAAAAAAAATTTTCTAAAAAGCACGTATGTTTCCCTCCACGTATCCCACAGCAACTAAAGGTCATTTTACATTTCCGGTCGTGAGTTAAATATTAGAGTTGAGCCGAAAAAACGTTCACTCCCATAGAACGTTATATTCCATGAATATTCCTGAAATATTCGATAGGAACATTTAGAATTTACAACCGTGAAAATTTCTAAAAATTTTTAAAGGTGTTGGAGCCACGTTTTAATCTAAAAATTCGATTTCTTCATTTTACTCAACAAATATTAAATTTGGAATTTTTTCCCTCTGTAGAAAGTAAAATAAAAATATTCAATTTTGAAGTTAGATTTTGATTTCTTCGTTTTATGCAAAAAGTATCGAAATTAAATATTTTTTCGCTCTGTATGCAGTTTTATATTTGAAAAAAGATTAGCGCTACAGAGCTAAAAAATATTTATCTATAATTTTCGTTGAGTAAAATGGAGAACGGAATTTTGTGCTTAACACTTAGGTCCAACGCCCTTAAAGGTATTGTCACCAATAATAATATATTCAACAGTTGCTTTAACTTTAGTTAAAGTCCGGAATCATTTAATTAACTCTAGCAATATTCCATTGGAATATTTCAAACGCCGAACATTTCCGTATTTCCGGAATATTATAGCAATATTTTATTGGAATATTCAAAATGGTCCAATGGGATATTCCAAGAATATTCCTGGAATATAGCGTACTATGGAGGCAGCTTTTCAATCAAGATAGAAAACAATGTTTAGAGTAGAAATTGAGGATTGTTTAGAAAAATAAATTTTTTAAATTAATCATTTAAATTTGTTTACGCTCACTTGCTCTTGATATTCGCAGAAATTTGATTCGCGCAATTATGTAATCAATTCGGCGTTAATTACTAGTTATGCTAGGTTGGTGATCGGTCAATAAATTGAAATTACCTGACAGAGCGGCAGAAACATTTCTCCTATGGAGTCGTCCCGTGAAAACCGATCATAATCGAAAACATGAAGATGCAGTACTCTGCTCTGCAATTTTTGGATTGGGAAACCTTTAAAAAAGAATTTATAATTAGTAAATAAAAGATAATTATTTTTTGCAAATTATGTTTAATAACCAGCTAAAGTTTTTTTTTTCACTAATTCTAATCCAAAAGACTTTGACAAATTTTACGGAATAAAATAAAATAAAAAATTTCTTAGAATTCAATTATATCAGTCGACTACACTTGCTTTGCAATTAAAATAGAATAACGAAATCAATTTCAAGGACAGTGTAAAATTATATAATACCCGAAATAGAATAATTTTCATTTGTTCATTTGACTTTAGTATTAACCTAATTGCATTATTTAAATCTTGAAAACTATTTTCTTCCTTTCATTACTTGATTGAAAAATTAAATTCTGAGAAGAAAGGGAAGCCTTTTAGGATAGAAGTTCATAAATACGTTTTTCCGAGGACGTAAAATGGACAATCTAGTAAAATCGAATAAAAGCGAATAAAATAAAATAAAATTACCTTCGAAATAAAAAGTTTCATTCCACCTTGGGTTTAAAGTCCGCCTTTTAATCTTCGTTTCAAGGCGATGTTTTTTATCTGGTAGCAGAGTTACCCTCACATAAGGATCAGACGTACCGGACAGATCCTTTGCTGGTAAATCTTTACCCTGAAAGCAGAATAATTCTATTAACTCTCTTCTAAGAATACAGTAAAGAACATTGATAAAAGTAAACTTGGAGAGAAAAAAAAAACAAGTTCCGGTAAATACAGAAAACGAAGGGAAGAGTGTGCGGTCAAATGGAAAGAAATTTCAATCAAAATTTGAACATAAAACTCCAAGTGGAGCTTCCACTTCGTTTTCCACATAAAATATTTTTACATTCTCATCAGAGAATGTATTAGTTTTGTGTAAAATTTGACCCCCCCATTTTTTGTCAAATGTCGACGTTTTGTGACCCCCTGAACCCGAAAAACATGTTTTTACCAATGTGTCTGTCTGTCTGTCTGTCCGTCTGTCTGTCTGTCTGTCTGTCTGTCTGTCTGTCTGTAGATTTTTTTTGTGAGCACAATAACTTTTGAAAGAATTGACCGATTTGCTTGGCCTTTGGTATACTCTTTTAGTGTCCTAAAATGAAGGTCAAGTTCGTTAACCAGCCATTTTTGATAAAAATTAAAAAATTTGGATCATTTTTTAAATTTTTTAAAAAAATTTTCTTTTAATTTACAAATTCTGTTTAAGGATATTCGTAGTACTTAAATAGTCGAACAATTTATCATCATAACTTTTTTCGATAAAACAAAAATTGTCAGACTTATAACATTTTGAAAATTCAAAAAAAAATAAAGAAAATAAAAATTTTAAGCTAAATAACACACGCTATGAAAAAAAGTTAAAAGATGAAAAATGTTCCTTTTTGAACGTCCTATAAGACTGGTATAACCACTTTTTGAATTTTCTTGGAAAATTCTAAAATTTAACATTTTTAGCCAAATAACATGATACGCGTTACTTGGCTAAAAATTTGAATTTTATATTTTTAAAGAAGGTTTAAATATCGAGCGCGAAGTGCATGTGCACTGATGAGAATGTGTTCCTTAAGGTCGATAGAACCTTAAGTAAATTATGTAGTTTTCTTCTTCATTTGAAAATAAAGTAATTTAAATAAAAGTATATAGCAGCGATGAAGGTTGGTAAGCGAATGCAAGCGCGCGAAGTGTGATGAGAATGTGCTCACAATGGCACCCCTAGTTTGATGCACTTTTAGCTAAAACTTAGCGAAAACGGGTTTTCAAATTATCTATTTTCGAATGAATAGTTCCCTATTTTTATAAAATCGAAAAATGTAAGGGTTTTCCTAGATTTAATGAAATTAAATCATTCATATGATAGGATGACAGCAACTTAATTATTTCATTTTCTATTATCACAACTTTAGATTTAATCATCCTTTGTTTATTTGTAAACTGGTTTCTGTTATAGTAATTGCACAACTTCTTGTTTGCTCTGCTTAAACAATACACCCTGCCGCTTTACGACCATCTCATGTTCTAGTTTCGCGAAACTATATTATACTCAATTCTGCTTCATGAAGCATCTTAATCTTTTAAAATTTCAATACAAAAAGTATACAATTTAATACAGATTTACTCAGTTTATCAATTTGCACAATAGATTCGATTTTTTAAATGATTTTAATTGAATTTAATTGATTTTACTTTTAATTTTAATAAAAATTCGTAAAAAAATAAATTTAACTTTGCGAAACCAAATTTTATGAACTATATATGAGACAATTAATCATTAAGATATATTTATTCAATATTTGAAAGTGTTAGTTAGATAAATTAGACAGAAATATATGGCATCATATAATTGGAAAAGTAGATGAGAAGTTATCGCCAAAAGCGGGAAGAATTTATGCCTTTGTTTACGAGAACAAAGGCCTGAATTCGTTATTTTTCGCCTAGAATTTCTGGTCAATGCCGAAATAATGCTCCTTCCGTATTAGATATCGTGCCCCAGTTTTCTCAACTCCGACATATCACTATATACATTTCTGAGTACTTAAAGTGAACGATAGTTTGTCTGCTGACCTTACAGAAGTTACTTCGAGTCGCTTACTTCCCATACAATGAATTCTACATAAAAAAAAGGAACAAAAAAATTGTGTGTACCTGCTAACGCAATAAACGGATTATTCAGATTCTTTGTGTTCTTGTTCTGTTAACTTTTATCCAATTCAGTATTTTGTCTGATTAAATCCACTGGCTGACCATAAATTGATCTGTACTACTGATCAGTAAGTTAATTTGGTTCAAATAGGAAATTGTATTTATTGGGAGATAAAGTACAATATCAATATTATTCTAAAGGAGTTTCGCACTCTTATCTTGATTAAAGGAAGCAAACAAGAAACATCTTATTAAAAAAGCATTTCTTATTTTTTAGAGACCGATTTATGGTCAAAGTATAGTCCCTAAGTTTCGACAATTAATCAGCTAAAGTTTGTTTAGTAGTCTTGTAACATAAACGAGATTGTAGGACCAGTTCTAACAGATGTTGTATAAACCTGGGCTAATCCAGTGGTGAATGTTCTCCGTGACCTGAACATAAACGAGACACGCAAGGGAACCATGATCAATCGAGCAATATAAGATCAAACAGTGCATGTTCCACGTGAATTCACACAGCAAATTGTTCGAATCGGGATGAGGTACATTGTGTATTTGATGATTTTGGCGCGTAACCTGCGCCACATGTTACCAAAAATGATATGGAATAGTATTAAATAAACTATTCAAAATGCTGAACCATACCTAAATATATATATATATATATATATATATATATATATATATGCTGTTGCTATTTTATTGGTTTGAACAATTATTTTTTCTTTTTTTCTCTATTTGAACATTTAGTAATTTGTATATTGTTGACAAACATGGAAAAATATATTTATATATATTATGTTCATAATTTTTAATCACTAGAGATTTAAAGGGGTTTTAAAAAATTACAAGAGTTTTTAGTAATTTCAGTAAATTTCAAGAAGTTTAACAAATTTTAAAGAATCCTAAAACATTTTCTATTACCAAATTACTTCGAAATTTTGAAACTTTTTGAATGCTTTGAAATTCTTTAAAATCACTTGAAATCTTTAGAAATCCTTTGACATTTTTGAACTTCACTAAAAATCCCTTACATTTTTAAATAATTCAAAGTCCTGAAAGTATTATGATTTTTTTTCGGAATTCCTTAAAAACTTTATAAAATTGCTTGAAATCTCTCGAAATCGCTTTAAACTTCCTATAAAACCACATGAAATCTCTTAAAATCCTTTAGGAAATCTTGATATCTTTGAAATCTTGTAAAATTTCTTGAAATATCTTTAAATTCCCTAAAATAATTTCAAATCTTGTGAAAATTCTTGAAAATCCTTAAATTCTTGGAAGTTCTTTCACAATCCTTTAAAAATGTTCAATGTCATTTAAAATCCTTTGAAAAAATTAACAGAATGTGTAAATTAATTTTAAATCTTGAAACTGTAAAATTCTAAAATCTTGAATTCTTTAAACATTCTTTAACATAACTTGAAATCTATTTATATCACTTTAAATTCTCCTGAAATCTTAAAAATATCTTTAAAAATATCTTAAAATCTTTTTAAATTCCCTAGAATTACTTGAAATTTCTTGAAACCCTCTTAAATTCATTAAAATCACTTGAAATCTCTTAAAAAATTCACTAAAATCTCTTAAAGTCCTTTACGATATCTTATAATTTTTTAAATCTTGTCAAAGCTCTAGAAAATCCTTACATTCTTTGGAAATCCTTTTAGATTCCCTAGAATCACTTAAAATTTCTTGAAATCTCCTTAAATTCTTTAAAATCACTTGAAATCTCTCGAAATCGCTTTAAACTTTCTATAAAAACACATAAAATCTCTTGAAATATCTTTAAATTCCCTAAAATCATTTAATTGTGAAAATTGTTAAAAATCCTTAAAATCTTGGAAGTTTTTTTACAATCTTTTAAAAATTTTCAATATCATTTAAAATCTTTTGAAAAAATTAACAAAATGTGTAAATTAATTTAAAATCTTGGAACTCCCTTGAATTCTTAAACATTCTTTAACATAACTTGAAATCTATTTATATCACTTTAAATTCTCCTGAAATCCTTTAGAAAATCTTGATATCTTTGAAATCTTGGAAAATATCTTAAAATCCTTTTAAATTCCCTAGAATCACTTAAAATTTCTTGAAACCCTCTTAAATTCATTAAAATCACTTGAAATCTCTTAAAATTCACTAAAATCTCTTAAAGTCCTTTATATCTTATAATTTTTAAATTTTTAAATCTTGTGAAAGCTCTGGAAAATTCTTACATTCTTTGGTAATCCTTTTAAATTACCCAGAATCACAAAATTTCTCGAAACCTCCTTAAATTCCTTAAAATCACTTCAAATCTTTTAAAAATCCTTAAAATTCTTTAATATCATTTAAAATCCCTTCAAATACTTTAAAAAATTTTTGAATACTCTAAAATTGTGAACTCTCGTGAACTATTTTGAAATTCTTTAAAAATTTCTTAAAATCACTTATTGTTTCTATATAATTAATACTTATTTTTTATAATAGGACTTTTGTTTTCAGGAAATTAAATAGTTTAATAATCAAATAATGTGAATAATGATTCCGCAGAATAGTTTTCTAATCCTGATGGGGTTTTTTTTTTTTTTTCCTGACCAGTTTTTCCTAGGTGGGGTATTTACTAGGGTATTTTTCGGGTAAACTGACAAGGTCCTGGCCAGTTTGGCCTAAGATGTTAAAAATCAAATTACTTAGGTGACTACTCGCTCGGAACATATCGAAAGACATTTCGCGGAGTGCAACACTAACCGAAACCAATAAAAAAGCAACAAGTAATTTGGTTTGTAATATATTACAAGCCAAAGTAGTTCGTTCTACTAGCACCATGGACCATGAAATTTTGAAAATTTTCCACAAGAGTGGCATGTGGCGAGAAGGCAATATAATAAAAAATGTATAGTCTATGGATTAGGTCCGATCGAACCACTATATTCCCAAGGGGTGGAACGAAATCCTCCACTTTACCCATGTGCGTTATATGAGTTTAGATACCTATGCATATAATCATATATCTGTATAAATGCACGTTCCCACATGTTAGCTTTCATCCTGGTTTTTCCGCGAAGGGATCTTTTTCAATCTGCCACATGCGCTTGTGTGCACATTGCCTCAGGGGTGAGCGTTCACCGAGCAAGGAAAATGCAATCGGAAGGTACGTGGAGATAAAGGCTATCTCGCGATGAGGAAGTTTCATGTATTACCTGAGGTCCACAACTTCCATGTAAAATAATAGCAAGTCGATATATATATAGTGTATTCTCTTTAGACGACACAGAAGAAAGTAAGAAAATGATTACTGTTGCCAACTATTGGCAAAATAAATTGTTTAATTATTGGCATTTTCTTAGACGCACTCGGGTTCGAAAGAATTTCAACTATCTGTGAATCTCTTTGGCAAATAGTCGAGTAATGGATTAGCGAAGATTCTAAGCGAAGACTGTAAACGAAGATTGCTTGGAGGATTTTGGAGAAACGTGAAACTAAAGCAAATCATGAACAAAGTAACTTTTTTTGATATTGCGAGCTAAACTTAACAGAATTCAACTTGAAAGGACATTTTGATAACTTTGTAGTACAAGGTTTTTTTTGAAAAGGAAAGCTTTTTTTTATCAATTATCAAACAGTTAATTTTTTTAGTCAATCGATCAAGCCAGAGTCTTCAAAGGAAAACATTGCTTCAGCTATAATAATTTATCTTTTCCAGCAGAGCGAAAAGATTCTGATTGAAGTACTGATTCCTTCTTATTTGTTGAATCACCCATTATCAATCTTTTCAAATAAAGACTTTTATTTCATTTGTTGTCGCCGACAAACAAAAAATTCATGGCAGCAAGTGAAATAGCACGAAACAGCAAGTGCTTAGGGAAAAGTTTTGCAATTGGACTGAATTGTCGATATTCAATATTTCACTTGGAAAAAATTTCAGCTCATATTGTATTCCTTTGAATAAACTGGAATGTTTAGAAAACCGGAAAAAGTCGATGGGATTTTGCTTAAAAAACATTACAATTCCATAAATGTAAACTGAAGAAGCTGCAGACTAGAAAGTCTAAATCGTGCCATAAGATTCTTCCTCATTGGGTACTTTATAAGCATATACTTGAAATTTTAATCCCGGATTAAGTGTTGAAAGTAGAGTTTTTTAAGATATTCTTCTTTAAAATACTCTTTTTTAAGATACTCTAAATTATGCAAACGATTTTCTTCTAAATGAAACTTTTCCAGGAAACTTTGTAACTTCGAAATTAAAGTTTTTCCTAGATTCAAAAATGAAAGTTGCAGATCCTTCTTAAGCCGAATTAGGTCTGTATAAGCAAGAAACTGTACATCCTATTTACACTCATCTTGATAAGTATTTCAAAGGTTTTGCTTCTGTGATTAAATTGGTCGACACTGAACCAAGCATATATATAATTCTTTTAGGATCAAGAAACCGGAGAACAATGGATTAAAGTAGTTACCCTGTCAGGTTAAATAAGTCTAAGTCAAGTATACTTCGTTACACGTGAACTCGTTTCGCTATATACATATATATAATATATATATCAAAGCTTTCGTTAAATATCTCGAGCAAACATCCTCCCTTATTATTTATTTAAGCTCTTGTCAGAGAAAATAAAAGAAGATTTCTCATATAAATGAAAGTCTAACAATGTCTATAAGTCTACATCCTTTCGTTAAAGAACTGTGTACTTTTGCTTTTCTTTTTATAACTCGATATTCGGTTCTGTGTAACTCCATTTTTAATAAGGGAAACCGATCAAACGTTATAAGTCACTTTTAATCATTTTATAGATAAATATCAAGAATAAGAGCAATATTATTTGAAGTTTTGAAAAGTATCTAAAGTCCTTAATATTTCCAGATTCAGTACCTACTTTTTTAATGAAAAACAATTCTAGATGTCTGTACAAGTATATAAAATCTATAAAATACAATTAAAAAATCTGAAAATAAAAAAATTCTAAAATCTATGCACGAATTCAACTAAAATATATAGAGGAGCTAATTTAACTTTGATCACACAAAGTTTGGCACCTGTATGTATAAAACCATTTTGAGTTAATTTTGTCAAAGGTAACTTAACGTTAGGGCATAAATAGATGCAGTATCAAGCATTAGTGACTTTGAAATGTCACTGCACTAAATCAGTTGGTATACTAGGAGAGCACTAAAAGTTAGTGGCATAATTAGAGAAATATAGGTGGAACATTTAAGCCACCAATTCATTGCGGTTAATCAACTCCAGCTATGTTAGATACACCCAGCCACTAATAGTATCACTCACAGCTATTTTCTATTGCTATAGATACCACAGGGGAACCATGGATGTGATGGCTACAATAAACATCGTTTCGAATCTGATTCTAAAGAAAATGAAAAATCCAGTATTGTTTAAAACCATTATTTAATATGAAGTTCAACAAAGTTAATAAAAAATATAAAGTTAACAAAAAATATATACTGTGGTTTAACCACAAAATAACAAGCATGTTTATTACCCACTTAATAAATTACGAACGGGCTATAACAAAAGTTGCCTATTTAGCATGCCTGAGAAGACACCCATAAAGATAATAGATTCATTGAGCACTAAAGTATTAAATTTAATCTCGTTTTCGGTCGAGTACAATTTTATATTCTGAAAATAATAGAAAATATAACTTTATTACCAATAAAAGTATTTCGATATAATAAAAGTTTTGTAGTTTTCGCTGGAGCAGAAATAAGAAAAGAATTGTTTCAAATATGTAACTGTAAAGCAATTCTAAATTGCATCATGTAAGAATGACGCTTTTTTAGGGGAAAAAATCTAATTAGGAAGGTAATATTATAGGAGTACGTAGAAAATATGGAAAACTTTGGAAACTTGTGTTCCGTACGTCTCGCAAAAGTAAGAATATGCTCAAGTACCCGAAGCATCAAGAACCTCGAACTACTCTCAAAACTTCCTAAAGTTTTCGCATTCATTTAGTAATTTATGGTATGTATTACAAGGCAAATTACTTCTTTCTTAAACTAAAAATGAAAAACAAACAAAATATGAATTGAAAGTGAAGTTAAACCTGCCGTCAAAACATTTCATGTAATCTGGTTTGTTTTTATTTTTCTTAAAGCAACAGGTGCTTTAAGAAAATCAGACAGGAAAGTAAAAAAAAATTAATTTTTTTAAAGAAAAAATCTTTTCTGTTACAATGTGTTAGAAAAGAAAAAGGATATTTATGTGGTAGCGTTCCTACAATTTAGATTGTATCCAACACTGTTTTCAGTTCAGAATATAGCGAGTGAATTTTCCGTAACTATGAGGAATTTCACATCAGTCTCTAATCCCTATATGTATGCTATTGTTTCAAAGGTATTTCGAACGCATCAAATTTCCGCAGTAAAATCTCTGATTTGTTGACAGATATGCTTTCAATGATCACTAAGCAAAGCGTTTCAGTATTTGTCATTTGATTTATCCTCAATACTTCGAATTTTCGGATATAAACTACATATTCATCGACCGCTCAGATAACAACATGCCACAAAAACTTTTACACAATTTTTATGGCACCCAAAGGCCTTTCTGCTATTGTATCTATTCAGCTGTAAATTATCTTTTTAAACTTTTTTAATCCCGCGTGAGTATCGAGATACAGGGAAAATTTATTAAAATCATGTAAATCTCTTATCTTTTCATCTTCGAAACACGGATTTACCTAGCGTACATTCACAATTTGTATCTTACGATTTATCCAAATTTTATTTAATCATTTATTTCAATGAGTTATGATATTATTTATTATTTCAAGGATATGATATCTACTAATTATAATTTTTCCGTCTTTTAAGTTAACTTTAGGTAGATGCTAAAACAACACAAAACTCAATTTAAATTCTTAACGACTTTTCTCCTATTTCTGGAAACTCGCTAATTCGAAAATAAGGATTTTCGAGAAGTTCACTGTATGCTACAGAGAAAGATTTCGATGAAAAAGGTCGAAAGAATAACCTGACGAGACCCTCAGTCTAATAAATTGTTCAGCAATTGGGATGGAAACGACTGCCATGTTTCAAAAATACAAGCGAAGGGAAGAAATATACTACACGTATCACTTATATATAATTTTCATGGACCACTCCCGTACTCGGAATATTCTCTTTTATATTTCTAAATTCGTCAAATTTACGAGTTTCTTTCAGAAAATTCTCGAGAAGAATTTTATCCAAATGAGGAAAAATTGGGTTAACAATGAAGCAAAACAAAGTCATTAATTACACAAAATTATGGAACAGAAACTCTAATTAATAACTAGAGATGAAGATAACTCACAACCCATTATGGTGACAAATATTTCTTTCTAAATTTACATCACAATAAACAATTGTTCAATAAACAATTGTTCGCACCTGGGAAGATATAAATTGAAGTTTCCACTTCATTCAGTCTCTTGATAAAGTTGAGGTATTAAGTTTATCAGAAATCTGAACATCGTCTCACGATTTTTCTTCAAAACTCTTGAAAGGATCTCCTTGTCCTTTAATAAGGCGAAAGTTCTGTTGAAAGATAGTACATACTTTCCTTTATATATAGAAAATCCTCTAAAACATAAAAGAAAGTTTCTCTTTCCTGGTTGAGGATTCATAAACTGTTTTCAATTTTTTTTTCGCCAATAAACCTTTCTTATAAGCTTATCATCGACGAAAGTTCTCGTTTATAAAATTTGATAAATCTTTGTTAGTATTTCATTTGGTCGAGAGATATTAGTGGTTAATTTCAGCTCACAATGTTATTCATGAAGATTAGCAGTGATTATTAACAATAGACTTAATGGTACTTAGGAAATGGTTGCAACGGGGATCAGGGTGCAACAATTGCCTCGATATGCATTCAGCTTACCTGTATAATGCGCAGGATGAGGGTTGTGTTCTGGAAATCATATTCTAAGCTGAAATGAATCTGTCCCACGTTCTCGCTGGGTTCCGAATTATCAATGTACATATCTACCAGTGATATCGATCTGCTTTGAAGAAACGCTTTCTGCAAATAAAATTAAAACATTGTTAATAATAATTTTAAATTTAAATTGATGCTGCTTCGAATATACAAATATATAATAAATCATATATACATATATATATATAAATAATACTTTAGTCACCTCGTTTTAAGGAATTGACAGGATGTTGTAGATTTAGGGGTATCAAATTAATAGACATAATATAATTGGATATGTCCTAATCTGTACACCCTATCATAAATCAAGCGTAGGCACAGACAGTTTACTAAACTGTTTTTATCCCTCGTAAAGGACCTAAAACCTTCACGTTGTACGTGGTAAAGTCCACAAGACAAACGTTCTACATCCACATGACTTTACTTGTCTCTCCTCTGAAATTCCAGTTCAGTACTAACTACTCAAGTATATCCTGCACAATATTTGATGAGAAACGAGAAACAGTTTCAATGTACATATTCTCTTTATTGTGTTTAAAGACTTTAGTTGATTAAGCAACCCGAGAACTTCCAATTCTGTTATATTTTTCAATGTTTCTGTGAGATTAGATTTCAGATTTTGTCATTTAATTCTTATTTGATTTATTTATGCTCTATAAACAAGTTTACGTTTAATTTGATATCCATAAATGCATTGAAGGACTTTAATCAGGGTGGCCACAAGATTCAATTTTTCAATTTCCCTGACTTTTCCTGAATTTCAGACAAATTTCCATGACAAAAATGTATTAAAAATGCGAACAAATTTTGAATAAAAATACTATTGAAATTTTTCAAAAATTTCATATAATATCACTTTAAATCTTTTCAGAACACTTAAAATTCGTAAAAATCTCTCAAATTTATGACAACATTGGAAATCTCTTAAAATTCATTGAAATTTCTTGAAATTCCTAGAAACACCTTAAAATTCGACAAAATCTCTTCAAATTTGTTAATATTTCATGAAAACCCTTAAATGTTCACTAATTGTTTTAAAATTCTCCGATTCATTTCAAATCCTTTCAATTACTCAAAAAACTTCAAAATCTTTTAAAATTCCTAAAAATCTCATAAAATTTCCTACAATCCTTCAAAATTCCACGTGGAACTTTAAAATCTCCCAAAATGCATCAAAATCTCTGAAAATCATTGGAAATCTACTGAAATTCTTTAAAATTCGCTGAAATCTTTTGAAATTCCTAGAAGCACTTTAAATTTCTTAAAGTTCCATATAATATTTAAAATTCCATGAAATCCTTTACAATTATTTTACAAAATCTTTTACATATAAAAATCTCGTGAAATTCTGTAAAATTCCCTAACGTACATACATTAAATCTGAAAAAAAAAACTCTTGAAATAAAAAATCTCACAAAATCGTTTAAAATTCAAAAATGACTTGAAATTTTTTTAAATTATATGAAGACTATTAAAATTCTTTAAAATCATTTTTAAAATGTCAAAATTACTTAAAATTTTTACAAGCTTCTTAAAATCCTTTAGAATTCCACGAAAAATTTTTAAATCCCTTATATAAAATGTTAAAATACGTAAAGATCTTTTAAAATTCTTGAAAACCTCTTGAAATTCCTTGAACTTCTACAAAATCTTTTATAAATTATACAAATTTTGTGAAATCCTTTAAAATTCCATGAGGAACATTTAAATTCCTTAAAATCACTTTAAAATAATATAAATTTCTTAAAATTCTTACACGCCTTTTAAAATGCTTTAAAATTCCACGAGAATATTTATAATCGCTTAAAATTTCTTAACACTCTTCTAAGTTTCTTAAAATCCTTTATAATTCCACGAAAAACTTTAAAATTCCTTAGAATACATAACAATCTTTTAAAATTTTGGAAAAATTTTTCAAAATTCCATGAGGAACATTAAGATCCCGAAAATCACTTTAAAAAATTAAAATTTCTTAGAATTTTTACAAACTTTTAAAAATCGTTTAAAATTCCTTAAAATTCTTTGAATTCCCTAAAATTCCTTAAAATCTCTTAAAATTTCAAGAAGTCCTTTAAAATTCAACTGAATCTTTTAAATATTATACAAATCTCTTGTAATCAATTTAAATTCCTAGAAACCTTCTAGAAACCTCTAGATATTCCTGGAATTCCTAGAAATCCTTTAAAATTATGGAAAAAGGTCTTGAAATCATTAGAAACCTAGAGAATCTTAAAGAATACCTGGAAATTATTTATAATCCTTCGATATTACATCTAAAATATTTATCAATATACCAAATTTAGCATATGAAATTATTGGTAAAATTTTATTCTAAAAAACGTATCCTAATTTGAGAAATTATAACTAAAATTATTATTATTATTATTATTATTATTATTCTTACTAAAATTAAATGAAATTGACTTACCGATGGATGTTCTCCTTTTACATTTTGAAGTTGTTTGTTTTGTGGTCCTGCGGTTGGAGTCCTTGGTTCGCTCCCAGCACCCACGACACCACCCCCAGGTCCACCACTTCCCCCGGCTGGCGAATTGCTACCAGGGTTAGGACCAGTAGTCCTAAAAAATAGAAAAAATCAAATTTAACATATTAATTTTGCCTAATATCACTTGCTTTTTACTGTATAGTTTTTTTTTTTAATTTCTGCTCAACTATTTCTATCAGTCTTTCAGTTATTGAATCCGACTTTATTTTTATTTCCAGTTTCGGTAAATTAAATTCAGTGACATAAGTAGTTCAGTTACTAGCAATGTAAACTGCAAATTTTATACTTCTTCTGTTAGCTTTAGAAAAATACTTTCTCAGTTCGCTATTGATTCCAAAAGAATCGAGGAAACGTCTAATCCAACTCCTCTGGAGCGAAATGCTACAATTTAGAAATTGGGTTTGTCTCCAAAAAGTAATCTCCAATTTTCTGAAGAAAAAAATTTATACAAATAATTTGACATAAATTTATTATTTCTACCTATAGGAGTTATTTCGAAAGTAAACTCTTAATTAACCAGATTAAAGCCACGAACGTAAAACTGGTAAACCACATTTCTAGAAACCAATTAACACTGGAAACGGTCATATATTATGAAATGTAAATTAACCACAAACAATGAAATATCATGCATTACACTTTGAGTTCAAAATTATTTAGTCAGTAGTCCGTACTCGAAACTATAGATAATAATTTGCGCTTGTAACATAAATTATCGAATATACTCGTAATAAACAAATAATTTACAGGGTAGTTTCGCAAATATAAAAAATTATCTCTCTTTTTACAACTCTTTTAAAGCTTAATTACGCTTTAATTGGGGCAATGGGATTAGCTCACATTATTATAATTTTACAAAATTTGAAGAAACTGCTCTCCTAAATGTCTCACGTACTCTCAATATAAAATACACACAAACATTGAAATAATTGCTGACTTGCATTTTTTTCATTTTCAGAGAGATTTTTTTATGTCGCCGACTAGTTGAACTCAATTGGAAATCAGTTCTTTCCAATAGTGGTTGCTATTTTCGATCCGCTTGTTAGATTTTGTGTGTGATTCACGTATATTTCAATATCAACTTTGGCAGGCATCTGAATGGAATGGAAACTGTACTGAATGAACTAAAGGGTTTCGCTTTACGTGAATAGAAACTTATATTGTGGCGAAAAGACGAGGAATGTAAAATAGATTCATAAACTTTTGTAAAATATCGAAGCATTCAAGAAACTGATTATTATGCATTCCGTAAAAAAAAGTACATGAACAATATCAAATTTTATACTCGATCAAAATATTCGCATTGTAAGAGTTTCGCATTATATGTCAGTTTAAAGTGACGCACAAAGGCAATGAAAGCTAAAATATGTAAAATTCAAATAGAAATTATTCAAATATATGTAATATAGGAAAATGGTAATTTCTCTATAAGCCATAAGAAAATTGTAGTCGAGAATTTATTAAATACACTTTATTGTAGCTAAAAAATGGTGTTGCGCATAATAATAAAAGATGAGAATTTGTAGAGCTCTTAAAACAAGGAATAAACTTTTACTACTCAGGTGAGATTTCGAGTTAGTGTGCATATTTTTACATGCTTAGTACCATAAATACATGTACCTCGATTTTACTTCACAATCATCAATTACAACTTTATGATTTGCATTCTAATTCTTATTCATTTCTCGTTCTACTTTTTACAAAAGTTGAGTACTCTATGTTTCTGAATATAAATGGAAAAAGATAAAAAGAAAAGTTCCTCTCTTTAATCAAAAGAGAAATAAAATAATAAAAACTGAAGTACTTTATCAATATATGAGTGAATAGAACTTTATTATAGGTGTCCATCGATTTCCACCAATCGTGCATAAAGTAGCAAAATAAATATCAGTTCACAGCTCACTGAGGTACCATTATTATTGAGCATCATATTTTTAAAAAATGGCGGTTGCAAATCACACAAAGGTGCGATCACGATGCACCATTTGGTATCGAAAATTACGTTTGCGATAACGAAAGTATAGCCAAGTTTCTAAAGTGATATGAGAGTCCACATTATCTAACACGTCACTTCCTTGCTCTGATCCCATAAATTTTCGGTATGGATTTTACATAGACTTAAAAAAAACCGTCTCTGATGTTTTTTAATTCAATTTTTCTGAAAGACATAAATTTACTTTTGTGCTTCTTTATTTTTTACTTTTTGCTTTTTCTATTGAAATATATTTATTTATCATAGAATTTAAAGAACTATTTTTCAAAATGTAAAACAAGATAGGTACTTACTCTAACTGCGCTCTGAAGATTTCACCAGGGAAATGAAGCAGAACATGAAACAGAAAAGAAATAAATCATGTTAATTAATATTCAGCAAAGATCAGTTATATTAAAATACAATTTATTTCGTAACACAGATATGAAATGTAATTATGTAAAAATGTATCCATGAGAGAGCAATTTGGATGCATTTTTGAGATAACAATACCCGTGCAGAAATCGCCATATATTTTCCCGATTACCGATCTGGCCCTGATCGGTTTAATGTCTTCGGGGCCAGATCGGGATAATTCCATGGCCCAGACCCGAGCCAGATCGGTTCAAGTATTGCAACGCCACCTAATTCCAATTTAAGGAAGTTGTCTAGCTGTCAAATGAAGTTTGTTGTTGGTGATAAAATTTATGTTTATTACTTGAGTTTGAGTGGTTTGAGTATGCAATATATTTAATAATTTTAATTTTAATTTTTATTTTTATTTTTATTGATATTCATTGGAATTTACCGCGCAGTTTTGTGCATAACGATATCCTCATATCGATCGTCGGTATTCGCACTTTCGCAGTGATGACAACCTCAAAAACATTATTCACTTAGGTTATGTATGTAAGTATATTGTTAAACTTATTCAATTTTTTTTTACAGTGTCAATTATTATAAAAATAGTAATGTTTTAAAGTCTTACAAAAACAATAAAATAAAATATCAAGCATTTCAATTCAAGAAATATTATTTTGAAGTGTATTAATTTCTTCAATTCTGCTGAACTGTTTTGAAAGGTTACCAACCTCTAAATCGAGAACAAGCCTATTTTCGTGTTCGAAAAGTCTGTTTCCCTGTTTCGATCCTTTCGATGATTATCCAGATTAATCGGTTTAATATAAATGGTAGCATTTGATTTATCTGGATTAAAGTAGTGTGCATATTGTTTAACACCAGTCATTGAGAATATTTTTTTCAACCGGCACGTAATGTACGTATGTAACCAGCTATTCTAAAAATATAACCTCAATTTCTCTTTAAAACTCCGTTTAACTTCTCTTTTCTTAAATTAAATTTACATTTTTGATTCCAATCAATAAAAGTTACATGGTAAATGTACCCTAAAAACTATTTTGTAATAAACAAGATGTAATATGTCATGAAGGATTTAAACTTTCCTTATTGAAAAAATCCGCGAGGATTTTCGAATTCTTGAATGAAATCCTCAAGTCATGTCATAATGTCTATTTTTGTGAAAATTTATACACATTTAATTTTATTTACAGTTTCCAAAAATCAGTCTTCTAAGATAAATTATGATATTGAAACAAGCGACGGTAAATGATATATTTATAAAATTGAAATGTATTTTTTGACCAATAATATTGTTTCCAATAAAAAATATTTCTTTATAGAAAATGCAGAGGATGAAAGCATTGTATCTCCAGTGGATAATCTTCATATCCGTGAAACAAAGACACTAAAAAATCCTCTCAAGGGATATAAGTGTTCTAAAGTGAAGATTCCACCTTCACGTTTAAAAGAAAACGTAAAAGGTAATTGAAATTTTCTTTTATAAAAATATCGTCTGAAATTAAATTTTTTGTTTAAATTTATGGTGCAAACTTCTTTTTCTATATTTTAGGTCACATCAGCAGATCTAATGTGAGTGTACCATCAAAGATTAATGAAGATATGTCTCAAAGTTTAAAGTCAAAAACTAATCTGACAGAAACAGCATCGAGGCCAAGCAATAGTCAGAATAAGAGCGTTATTCCCGCTGCCTCGGATCTAAGTCGAAATGATAGTTTCTAAACACGGCAACAAAAGAGTAAGTAAATAAAAAGCAGCAACACTTTCAAATTTTATTTGATTTTTTAATGTGGATAATAATATTTTTCTTTAATAAATACAATCAAATGTGTACTTATTTTTATGTTTTCTTTTAAACCAGTACTTGATGCACTTTTTAAAGAGGTGAAATTGTTACGAACGGACGTACGAGACATGTCTGAAAATCTGAAGATGATAAAAACCATGTTTGAAATTGATAAGAGTCACAGCTACGTCGGGAAAAAGAGTTTCGAAGAAGAATTCAACGTCAAATTTCCGCTGAATAATTTTAACGAGTTCGAAGATCTGAATGAAAAGCTAAAAACGAATGAAGAATGCCGTAATCGTTTTGTAAGTTTCTTATTATCATATAAGAATATCTTTCACTTTTCTACATTTATATTTTTTACATCTATTTGCACATTCAATTTCAATTTTTATTTCTACAGAAGACTAGTCTGGACTTGTCCATGAGTAGTTAGAGACAATGGAATCCGAAAATCTCTGAACATTATTGCAAAAAAAAATGCTTTCAAAAGAACTGTTACTAACATTCACTGCAAGGAAAAGAGTCGAAGGGAAAGAAGTATTTAATGATTTTTTCTTTTGCACATGTTTGCTAGGTACTAATTTAATATTTTATATAATTGAGACAAACTAAAAATTATATTAATTTTAAATGCAGACTAATCTTTTATAATTATTTGATTTCAGAGGTTGCTTGTGCAAAGTATTCTGTGATTCCAGAAGAAGCATTGTCGCACATCAGCGTTATAATTGCGAATTCAAAGGATTGGGGTGGTCATCGAAAGGAGCGTAGTCAGAAGAATTAAAGATTTATCAAATTACTTGTATCATTTAAATAAAAAATATATTTTACTACTTTCATTTACGTTGTTATTTAATTATTATTATTAATAATATTATAAATTTAAAAATGGCTCATAACGGGAAATTAATTGTGGCCAGGTCGGGTACCGATCGGGCGGCCAGATCGGGCGCCAGATCTGGCTCCGATCTGGTTCAACGTTCCATCAGCGATCTGGCACAGGTCTGTTTTCCATATCCGGGCCAGATTTGGCCTGGTCTGGGCCCGATCTGGGCCATAGCAAAATTTCTACACGGGTATTAGAATAATTTGATTGATTTACATAATCATCTGTACATGTATGTACACATGATTACGTATCAATCAAATTACTCAAATCAGTCAAAATTGCAGTAAACATTATCGAAACTTATTCGCGAGTAAATTAAATTAGATTTCAAATATTATCAAATGATGATAGACTGTCAATGTCATTTTCAAATTGTTCCCAAATATTACAATTCATTCATCGAGTATTAATTCTCAATTTATATCAATTTACATTGTATTTATTTTTACATTTGTATTTATTTCAATTTACATCAGTTAAAGTATTATAGAAATATTATTTATGCATTCCAAAATATACAGATGCTTAGATCGTCAGAAGTTAAAACAAAAAATCACTTGTAACTAAATATTCTATTGGCAACACATTAATTTACTGAATTAATTGATTTTACGTGAATTTACTCTGAATTTTCGTTCGTCGCAGATAGAAGTGGTGAAAATGAAGTGAAACGTGAAAATAATGTGCACTTGTGCAATTCGTGTCTATTCGCTATATGAAAGTGACTTGTACTTTTGCCTCTGTGATTTGAGGTCTTTGCGAACTATGTATAACGTA
Organism: Synergus itoensis; assembly: GCA_904066005.1. Lineage (NCBI taxonomy): Eukaryota > Metazoa > Arthropoda > Insecta > Hymenoptera > Cynipidae > Synergus > Synergus itoensis. Next base: position 153,055 of record CAJFCP010000476.1, on the reverse strand, counting down.
TGAACAAAATAGGTCCATATATATCATTTTGCGCACCATCGGAAGTTTATCAGCGATTTCAAAGTGTCAGCATCCTCTCTCAGGATGTGGCGTATGTGCAAATGTATGAGTATAAAATACATGTATTCGTATATAAAGTGCACCCACATTTGCACAAATACCAATATTCAATAACCACGTCTGACTTGGCACGGAACTACGATGGAACATTGCATATATATGTATTAATATGTATATATTTTTTGCGAATTGTAATATTACGCTTGTGTGCTTGTAGCTGAATACACGAATTTTCACAGGACTGAGTCGAATGAGAAAAATATTGTACTTAAATCAAAACCTTTGTACTGTGAAAAACTTGATACCTATTTTCGTATACGAGAACATTTTTTTGGGGTAATTTTTCCGATAATATTGAAGTAATCAAATTAAATACATTTAATGGTTTAAAGCTATGAGAAAATGGCCAACTAATGCAAATCTTAACTTTAAGAGAATTAAATTGAAATCCCTTTGGCGTGAGAGCTTCCAAACTAGATCCATTCAAATTTAATCGTTTTTAAATGGAAATCGTTAAAGTTCGAACACTTGCGAATCGCAGATGTGTAATTTAAATCCCTTAGCAAAAAACATTGTGTTATTGCGAAATTGCGAAATAACAAAGTCTATAGGTTCCGTTTTCAACAATTGACAAGTTTTTTCGTTTTTTCTTTATTTCCGTTCAGTGCCTTCAACGATATCGTATTTCATGAAACATAAACTTGAAAAGGATATTTAGAATGTCTATAGTCTGCAATTTTTGTGCGCCGAGAGGGAAATTTTACAAAATTCTTGTACAAAGAATTTAGAGACATACCCGACAAATCTAGCAGAATTTTTAAATTGAAAACTATTATAGGAAATTCCGATAACGAATTTAAATTGTCGTGACCTTAATTATATCATATATAAAAAAGAATAGCATTCAAGGGTTGGATGGGTTCGAAAAAAATGTGGAATTTAATTATAGAATTGGTGGGTTCTAGTGTCAGCAAAAGGGAGCCGCCCCCATAGGGAAAAGCATCGTTAATGGTGAAGTTCGAAGTAAGTGTGACACGAATCACGAGGCAAAAGACACTTTCCCTCTAAAATTAAAGTAATAATAGAGGATAGGGGTTCATGGCGAGGACTTTTATCGCAACGGGAAATGAGACTTTGCTAAAAGATAAAAAAATATCGGATTACAGTGTAAGCATATCAACGCCATTTATTTGAGGACAGCTGATGTAAGTCCTTATAACTTAGGAATGTAAGACTGCAAAGTTAATGAAGCGTCATTCTCCAATCTTAACAAACCAAATTCACTTCATAACCCCTGTAATAACCCTTTAAAAATAACTATTTGAAATTATAGTTTATGTATACAATAAATAATAAAAATATCATATATCAAGATTCAATTTTTTTATTTCCCTGACATAAAAGTATTAAAAATGCGAACAAATTTTCAATAAAAATACTATTGAAATTTTTCAAAAACTTCGTATAATATCACTTTAAATCTTTTTAAATTTAAAATCATTTCACAACACTTAAAATTCGTAAAAATCTCTCATATTTATGACAATTTCTTGAAATTCCTAGAAACACCTTAAAATTCGACAAAATCCATTCAAATTTGTTAATATTTCATAAAAACCCTTAAATGTTCACTAATTGTTTTAAAATTCTCAAAATCATTTAAGATCCTTTAAATTACTTATAAAACTTCAAAATCTTATAAAATTCCTAAAAACCTCTTAAAATTTCCTACAATCTTTCAAAATTCCACGAGGAATTTTAATATCTCTTAAAATGTGTCAAAATCTATTAAAATTCCATGAAATCCTTTACAATTTCACAAAATCTCTCACGAATCATAAAAATCTCGTGAAATCCTTTAAAATTCAATAAGGAACTTTGAAATTCCCTAAAATATCTTAAAATCTATAAATAAAAATTCTTGGAAACAAAAACCTCATAAAATCCTTTAAAAATTAAAAATAATTTTTGAAAATTGTTTTAATTCCACCAGGAATATTTAAATTCCTCAAAATCATTTTAAAAACGTCAAAATTTCTTTTAATTTTTACAAACTTCTTAAAATTCTTTATAATTCCACGAAAAACTTTTAAAGGTCTCTTAAAATTCTTGAAATCCTCTTGAAATTCTATGAAATTCTACAAAATCTTTTATAAATCACAAAAATCTTGTAAGATTCTTTAAAATTTCAATCAAATCCCTTGAAATCAATTTAAAAAAATCAACATTTCTTAAAATTCTTACAAGCCTTTTAAAATCCTTTAAAATTTCACGAGAATATTCTATAATTCTATAATTCTTTAAAATACGTAAAAATCTATTAAAATTCTGTAAAATTCCACAAAATCTTTTAAAAATCATAAAAATCTCATGAAATCCTTTAAGATTCCATGAAGAACATAAAAATCTTTTAAAATTACTTTAAAAATCAAAATTTTTTTTGAATTCTGAGAAAATTTTTAAAATCCTTTAAAATTCCATAAAGAACTTTAAAATTCCTTAAAATTCATTGAATTCCCTAAACTTTCTTAAAAATCTCTTAAAATTTTATGAAGTCCTTTAAAATTTCACTAAATATTTATAAAAAAATTTTAAATATTATACAAGTCTTTTGTAATCCCTTTAAATTCCTAGAAACCTCTTAAAATCTTTGAAAATTATTGAAAATCTCTTCAACATTCCCTAAAATTTCACAAAATATTCAAAAAATCATAAAAATCTCGTAAAATCCTTTAAAATTCCACAAGGAACTTTATAATTTCACTAAATTTTTTAAATATTATACAAATCACTTTTAATCCCTTTAAATTCCTAGAAACGTATTAAAATCTTTTAAAATTCTATGAATCTCTTAAAATTCTTGAAAACCTCTTGAAATTACCTTTAAATTATACAAAATCTTTTATAAATATTTTTAAATTCCACAAGGAACATTAAAATCCCTTAAAATCACTTTAAAAAATCGTAATTTCTTAAAATTTTTACTAGCTTTTTAAAATCCTTTAAAATTCCTTAAAATTACTTTAAAATAATCAAGATTTATTAAAATTCTTACAAGCCTTTCAAAATCCATTTAAATTCCTAGAAAACTCTTAAAATCTTTTAAAATTATGGAAGATCACTTGAAATTATTAGAAACCCAGAGAATCTCAAAGAATGCCTGGAAATTCTTTATAAATCTTCGAAATCCTTGGAAAGTTTCTAAAATCTGTTAAATAAACTGTAAAATCTATGTCAATTTCGATGTTCCCTGACAACTACTCGCGTTTCCCTGACATTTCCCTGACTTCCCTGACATGTGGCCATCCTGCACAATTATATATTATAATAATATTTAAACAATGGAAAGAGTAATAAAAATGAATTAGAAATTATGCGGAATATAAAAGGAGTCAGGTGTTTAAATGATCCATTTTCATTGCTTATTATAATAAAGTTAACTTTAGAGGCTTCAATTAAACTTCTTTTATTAGCTATTAAAGTAGAAACCTGCTTTCCGTTATACATATATATTGCCTAAAGATCCAATTCAATTACTATTTCAGAAAACGGTTTCAGTATTTATAGGACGATGTAAATTTAATTGTTAGTTTATTCTCGAGAGTATATTTGAAGCAATTTCGAGAGATATGGTAAACTGAATTATATATGTTGAATTCGTTTATAATTCCATCTTACCTGGTACTATAATACTCAAAGAAGGCAACGAGTATTTCCAAAGATCTCGAGACTGCCGCCCACATAGTATTTGAGGAATCCAGCTTGCCTATCGGTTGATTTATTTTCCCTTAATTAAATCGAGTCACACTCGCAATTTTGAAATCCAACCATTTGATGGAATCACTTAGTGTCATGATTAATCCGTGACTTTTTCTCGGCCGAAAATCAGCACGTGTATGTAATGACTGTAAAGTTTAAATGGTTTTTCATCTGTGCAGAAGATCGCTCGATAGTAATGTCATTGCGTGGGTGATTGTAAGCCTATGCCTGGTAATTCAAACAATTTCGCGTAACTATTCGTGCTTTATCGAAGCACGTAACCTTTAGCGAACAATTTGGTTTTACAATTTCTCCTACTGCAGATCGTAAATCACAAAACTCTTAGATTATTCTAGTCTTGCACCATGAAAGTGTAAAATAATGACTTTGCTTCTGAATTGGAAAGAAGTGCACACTATCTTAACTCATTCGTTCCAAACTAAGACGAAGATTTCATGTTATTTTCATTAATTAAATTTTTACTAATTAAATTTTCATTTATCCAAAGATATAAAACTGATTAGAATTATTATACTTTTTTCTTCTTCTGCCATATATGTAAGTATCACTTACATCAGAACGAAATTCCTTTGATAGAAAAAGAACACTCAAATCGTATTAACTCACAACAAGCTAGAGAATGATAACTGGAACTGCAAATACATGAAAAGAAGAAGAGCTAAGCTGCTGATAAAGGATTTACTCTATTTGAAACTATCTTCTGACGTCAAATCTTCGGTTATGTCGGTCAAAAGAGGCAACGTAGCAATTTCAAAAAATTATATTCAAGTGATCATAAAATTTTTAACTCTAGGTTTAGATTTTTAATATTCAGCAGAGATGAACTTTTCTTCATACAGTGAACAAAGAACAAAGAAAATGAACAAAGAACTTAGACATTGATAGACTTTTAAAAGAATTTTCAATTTCTAAGGTTGAATTCAAATGATTTTAACTGATGCGAGTTTAAACGGCCTCCGATCTACATTTTTGAGATCTGCATATGAATGGGCTAAATCAAATCAAATCAAAACCAACCTTATTCGCAGAAACTCTTACACAAACTAGAATTTTACGATGCCAGAAACCTTGAAAAGAATCAATGAACCGAAAAAACGATAATTTGGTGTAGGCAAAGCTTGCCAATTTATTTAAATATATATTTATTTTACTCTAAGAAATAAGGTGTGTATTGAGATTCTGGAGTGAAGTTGATTCAAACTTTCGATTGCTAATATCAAACTTGTCAAATTTTGAAGTACTTACAATCAAGTAAGGATTATGCCAAGGCTTCATAATTTTCCCCTACTTCAAAAAGTCTAGAACTTTCTCTTGTCAATAACAGCATCCCTAGTTGGAAATCTAATTTCCGCCGACCTGTACATTCGGAGCGCGACAGTTCGAATACCAAAAACTGAATTTTTCCTTATTGAAATGTGCCTTGAAATCTCTAAAAGACGAGACTATTGGAAAATTCACCCAACAAGAATAAACCTGTCTGACTAAATACGAACCTTTACTACTGTCAGTCCAGCGTCTGTAAATTCAATTTCTAAAATTTTTAAATAAATGTGAAATTATTAATCTCAGTTGCACAGTAGAAAATTGTATTTAATTAAATTGAATGTGATTCATTCAGTATAAATAAATATAATTAATAATAGCTTTCTCCATTTAAATATTGAACGAGAATTAAATCCTAAAGGATTTATAAACAGAAGATTGCTTATCATAAATTTGTATTATGTGCTTTGCATAAAATATCAGCAAGAAATTCCATTAACAAGTTGTATATTACATTGAAATTTGTGTTAATTTAATTAGTAATGTAAAGCACTGCATAATTCATAAATCATAAGATCGAACAAAACTCGGAGCAATACGTTGTCTCTAAAATGTTATTTACTTGCACCCGGAAACTTCTTTCCTGTCGCTTGGAATGTATTTCCGTTCACAATTTCCCAGAGGTATAGATTCTCATTGCATGCGTTGCTAAATTAAATTTTTTAAAATGTTCATAATATTGAAAATACTTGGCACATTAATGAATAGCCTGACATAATTTTACTTTTAAAATATTATTAAAATATTTCTAGTATTTTTACGATTTTTTTTTTCGTTGAAAGATTACATTTAAATGTATATTTTTTATAAATCCAGCTTTCATTTAATTATCCTATGTTATCGCAAGTATTTCAGTGCAACGGATTCGCTTTTAAAATATTTAATGAATGTATTTTAATGATCAAGTTAAGCTTGTATTTTATTCAAAAGAGCTTAATTATCGTTTCACTTAATCCAAGAAATATTTTCGCTAAAGCTAAAAGTATCAAGTTGGAAATTCATATATGTTTGTGATTTATCAATGTACGTTCAACATTTATGTATAGTCAACCACTTGTTAAGGACGGAAATTAATCTCCATGAGTGCATGCGCTAAGCTATGCAAACACTTTTCAAAATTTATCAGATTGATGACAATAAGAAGGGTAAAGTGTAAATTTAATAAGTGATTATTATTTAACAATAATATTAAACAACAATAATTATAGTTGTCTGTTTTACAATCGCATAATTTTCAATACATTTAATATTTATTTTAAATTCTAATATTTATTTTAAATTTTAATATTTATTTTACATTTTAGTATTTATTTTATTTTACTTCAACAATTACTCTTTTCCATATTAAAAAATTGAAAATACGTGATAAATCTTCAAAACCTTTCATTTATGAATTGCCTCATGTTTGCAATGTTACTTGCTAGACTTTTGTCCAATGCGACGTTCTTTTGTTATTGTATTCACAGTTTGTGTCAAAGAGAAAAGGGAAGATGAATAGAAGCACTGAGCTGTTTTACTTCGCAGAACTTGTAATAAACAATCGAATAAAAATAAAGCTATAAAAGTCTTAAACTTTTCAACTATAAATTATTATACAGAGTACAGATAATACAACTCGTAGAAGTGATTTTCCAACTTTCTTTTTTTAGCAACTTTTATAAAAAATCCTTTTCCAACCTTCTTTACCCCCCTTTTTCTACCCTGTTTTCTAAACCCTTTAATTAAATTTCCTTGCCTTTTCAGAACCATTTTCCCCACCCTTTTTCAAACTATCTTTTTCTATACTTCTTTCACCCACTTTTCTATTTTGTTTAATTATTATCGGGGTGTCTAGTTATCAGGCAATTTGAAATTCCCGGTTTTTTCCCAGTCTTTTCCAGTCTTTTCCGGGTCAAATTTTTTTTCCTTCGACCAATTTTTGTGATTAAAAAAAAAATTTGAATAAAATTTTTCGTTTAATTTGATAAATTAGAAATGGAAAAGAAGATAAAGTGAAAAAGTCGAGATTTTTCAATAGAATACAAAAAATTCCCGGTTCTAAATGAAATTCCCGGGGTTTTTCCGGTTTTTTACGGTCTTTTCCAGTCTTTCCCCGGTAAAATTTTTTTTCCTCCGACCAATTTATCAATTTACCATTCTCCTTTTTGTGATTTTTGAAAAAAAAAAATTTGAATAATTAATTTCATAAATTAAAAATGGAACAAAAAGAAGAGAAAGGAAAAAAGTCGAAATTTTCCAATAGAATACAAAAATTCCCGGGTTTTTCCCGTTTTTTTCACGATCAAATAAAATTCCCGGGGATTTCCCGGTTTCTCGGTCCGCTAGACACCCTGATTATATTCTTTTTTACATTTGATTTTCAAACGGCTTTTTCCACTCTTTTTCCAACCCCCTTCACCCTTTTTTCTACCCTGTTTTCTAAATACATTAATTAAATTGCCTTGCCTTTTTAAAACCATTTTTCCCACCTTCTTTTTCTGCACTACTTTTCACCCACTTTTCTATTTTATTTTATTATACTCTTTTTCCCATCTCATTTTCAAAGAAGTTTTCTTTTTTCTAATCCTTCTTTCCATCTCATTTTTAAACGCCATTACATAATTAAATTTCTGTTCCAGTAAATATTTTATAAATTTTTACATTCTTATCAGAGAAGGTATTATACACTCAGAAAAAAATTTCTTTGAATCAAACAAACGTATCATTGATACAGAAAAAATATATTTGAATAAAAAAAAATTGTTTGATTCAAAGAAATTTTCTTTAATTCAAAAAAATTTATTTCATCATATTAAAAAAATTTTCTTTGAATCAAACAAATTTTTTTTAATTCAAACAAATTTTGTTTAATTCAAAGATATTTTTTCTTTAACCCTATATCAATGATATGTCAGAGATGGAAAAGTCGAAGCTTAAAAGTCGATTTTTTACAATCAACCGGATACTCTCGAGGTCGACTTCAAATCGAGTTTGTTCGTTCGACTTTCTTTGCTGCACTAATCTCAGAAACCATCGACTAACCTTTTATTTTTTCTTCTCCCCTCCCGCAGCTGTTTTTGAAAATTACTTCAAATCCAAAATGTATTTTGTCTTAAAAATTCAGTTAAGATACTGATTTAAAGGAAAAATTAGTTTTCAAATTTTTTTAAAAATTACTTTTATATCTTCAAAACTAATCAATAAATTTTTTAGATGATTTATGACTCATTGTGCTTAGAAAATAAATTATCTATGTAGTTTGAATTACCTATTTATAATTAATAAACGTTAAAAAATGGTTTAAAGAACTTTTCAAAAAAGTCTATAATAATCGACTTTTCATCTCAATTAATCGATTTTGAAAATCGAAAATGTTGAAGTCGATTATGAAGTCGCAAGTCGATTTTTAATACGGTTTTTCAACACTATGATAAGTTTGTTTGATTCAAAAAAACTTTTTTTCTGAGTGTATTTCCCTAGTAGAAATTGGTCTAGTTTTTTCTTAACACTCTGAAGTAACTCATAGGGCTGAAATGGGGAAAAATAGACTAGAGAAACTAGGTAGTGCTTAGTTAGAATTTCCTGAACAGATTTGAATGAGGAAATCCTTGACTAGTAATCAATGAAATTTCCTCATTCAATACGAGAATGGTTTTTCCTTGTCTGTATCTCGATACAAACTAACTAGGATTTCCTGCTCAGTTTTAACTCGAAAGACCCCTCTACTGATTTCTGACAGATTTTCCTCGCTTGAAACGAGCGCTTTTTTCCTGTCAAGGTTTTCGCGAGGAAAAACTAGGGAAAAACTGTCATTAGATTTGAAATAATAATATAAAGCTTTAATATAAAAAGTTTCTCTCGTAAACAATAATTTTCCAAATTTAAATTTTTGCGAATTAAAACATTTTTGGAAACATAATTTAAAAAAATTGTAATTAAACAGTTTTTGATACAAATAGCTAATTAATAATATTATCAATTAAAAGTTTGAAAATGAAACATTTTTAAATTCACCTATCTATAAATTGTTTAAAAGCAAAAAAAAAATTAAAAATATATTCCTCGCAATTATATCTGGCTTTTCAGCGACAAAGCTTGGCTAAGATTTTGTCAACGAAGTCCAAGCGAATTGAATAGCTCAGGTGGTAAGGCGTACCTCGTAAGAAACTAACTAGATTCTTTCTAGATTTCCTAGTCACTAGTCAGTTCCTCACTCGAAGCAGCGTTACATTCCTCACTAGTAACTGACAAGTTTCCTAGTTGGGTGCTAACCAGACGTAGGGAAAAATTGACTAGAAACTTGCATAAAACTAGGACCAATTTCTACTAGGGTTGTTTAAAATTTGACCTTCTCGTTTTTGTCAAATGTCAACGTTTTCTGACCCCCTGAACCCGAAAAACATTCTCATCGAGAAGAGCGCGAATGGTTTAATTTATGGTTTAAATAGTCATTTAAGGAACTTAGAGAGCTGAAATACTTCAGAAGGATAGGGGAGGTCTTAATGAGGGATAGGATTCTCATGTTGCGGCTTTTTCTCATTCGGAAACCTAATTTCTATTCTCCGCACTTGACGTCTGTCCCGGTATGCTTGGCGAGTACGTGTGCTCAAGTACGTCTGGGTCGAGCAGTGCCTTTACTTAGGGATAAACAGTGAAAAGGGTGCGGAATGTGGAACAGGTAGGTATAGAGTACTGCACCCTCCGCTACCCCCATACACCGACGCATCGCGACGTCGTTGTACGCGCCGGATCTGGGAACAGTGGGGCATGGTGGCATGGTGGGATAGTGGGTGGTGGGTTGGATGCGTGATAAGGGGGTTGAAGGCAAAGGGGTTCGATCGATTCTAGCCACTACGACCAGCCCTGTCCGGGCCACGGTAAGGCAAGATCGTACAAACGCCTGCCAAAGCGCCACTACTATACTCCAAAGAGCACGTTTTCATCGTGCAACTCTCAATTCGAGCTCGGCTCGGATTGTCAACCCTCAACGCTATTCTGCTGGGGTATTTACACTTAGGAATTCAAGCTGACTGACTTGAAAATTGTTTTTATTTATTTATTTTTCTTCAAAGCTTAGATTCTCGAAATGACTTTTTTAATAAAAGATCGAGGGTTGGACTCAAAGTTTACCAGGATTTTTTCTTTTAATTATACTTTTAATTATAATTATTATAATTTATATTTTATAAAATTGTATGAGTATCTCTCAGTGTTGCTAGATGACTCAAGCAATTTCCCCCCACATCCAGAAAAAAGTTTGTTTGAATCAAATAAATTTTATTTAATTCAAAGATATTTTTTCTTTGGCCTTATATCAAAGTTACGTTTATTTGATTCAAACAAAATTTTTTCTGGGTGTAGATGGAGCTTGATTTCAAATTAAAAAAAAATTTCCAACTAAATTTGGAGGTGTAAAATTCTCGAGAATTTTACCGAAAATATTCTCCTCTCGGAGATTATATGAGAATTTTCAATTTTCAAATATATGTACTCAGACATTTAGATAAAGGGAGCTACCAATAATTTATCTGTTTTTGAAGTAAAATGGGAAGATATATTGCAGTATTACTATATATTTTATTATTACATCGTGATGTATTAGTATTTCATGAAAACCACTAAGAAAACCCATGAAGGAAAAAAAACACTAAATTTCCCACAGAAGAATCCAAAAAAAAAACCCCTAAATCCAAGGGGAAAACCAGTGATCCGGGAACACTGTTAAATCTCCATTTGCATAATTTTCAATATCCCCAGACTTTATATCCAAATAAATCCAAATTTCTGTTCTGTTTGATATCGTTTTCCATATTATGTATCAATAATACTGACAAGGAAGGTTACGTTTTAGAATTCTAAAAAATAAGTTGCTTTTTTATACATACTTAAATTTACATTTAGGGGGTGAAATTACCCCTCAAAGTTTGTGAATAATCAAATGAGAATTACAATATTCAATGGAATTTATTATTTAAAAAGCAGGGAGACTTTGTTTCCCAAAATGGAAATTTTTATCATGAGATTACCGGAAAATATGAATTTTTTAACCATCATCCTCTTAAGTGGGAATTAATAATTCGCGGTGGATAAAATATAAATAATAAATCCCTTATTTTCACCTTACTCTCTTTAAATTTGAAACGCTTTACACAAACGCTTATACCTTTTCATTAATAATTCGAAAATAAAATTTAACTTGGGTGGATATAAGAAACTTTTTATTTATATTTTAGCTACAGGGGTAGTTAACCTCCGTTTAAGAGAATGATGCTTAAAAAATGAATATTATTATATAATGCAATCTCATGACAAAAATTCCAGAAACAAAGTTTCCCTGATTCTTAAATGATTAATTTAATTAAATATATTATTTCCCCTTTAATTATTTGAAAACTCAGAAGGGTGGTTTCATCCCCTAAATATGAATCAAATCTGAGGAAATAAAATCAGACCATGGACGTAAAAAATATAGAGACAAATATTAGAATTTAATAACAAAAGCTGTATTTATCTAAAAATATACTTTTTCAAGGTGAGAAAATATATATACGCATGTCTAGTGTGTGCATTCGATCGATCTTATCAGGCAACAATATGTACTATACATAAAACGCAAGATCTTTTCACGTGTGAGAAGCTTAAGGTTGGTCAGGAAATCTACAGAAGTTACTAAGAAGTTGTAAAAGCAAATTTTCTTTCACAGACTTAGAAACTTGACCCTAAAACTTTTCAGGTCTTCCTTATACACAGAAGGCTAGTTCTCTTTTTTTACATTTCCAAGACGTTAGCTAAGTGAAATTTAAAGGAGTCACAAGATACATCTGTTTAAAATTATATCATACATTATAATGTTCTAAGAGTTTCATATATTTTTTCCACCTTAAAATTATAATATACTGTATGTACTCAGAAAAGCACGTTGGTAAGAAATTCCTCGGCAAGAAATAAATTCTTATTTGAACCTAAACTAAACGTCAAAATGTAATAAAAATATATATATGTTTTACGGACATAAAGTATTTACTGGTTTGAAATATTTTCAAATTTTATTCATAGGAAATAATATTTTATATGGAGAATTATATATTTTTGATATACATATATCTGAAAGAAATAGGTATAAGAAATTTTGATTATTATTATTATTTTAAACTTATCTCCTTATAAGGAGAAAAAAAGTTTCTAAATTTACATAATGTGATACAATTAAATGTAATGAGGCTTTTAGATTAAGTTTCACTGATGGAATATTCAAGAAGTTATAAAATATCTCATGGGGTTAGGGAATTTACCTTTATCTCCCATCTCACTTGAAAAGCCTGTTACGAAATACAAATTGTTACAAGTTACTGCAAAGAAAAGCTAACTCAGGATTAAAATTGCCTTAAAAAATTTGATTTCTAAAAATAGAAACATTATTGAAGAAATTTTAGAAGTTAAGGCAAAAAAAGTATTTAACTCAGATTACAGTTGAGATGTTTCGAGAAGTTAAGTGCTAATACCAGACTTTAGATCTTTTGTGTATACTGTGCATAAATTTTATGCACTATGACCAAGTTTATGAATATTCAAAATGTTATTACCCAAAGCACCGCACTTAATTTATGAACTGAAGTTTCGATTTCACAAACTGTTATTTTTAACACAAATAATTCGAATGCCGCATTTCAAAAATTTTACTCCACATACTTTAAATTCATTTTCGACGGTACTAATAAGAATTATTGCAAAATCCAAAATACATTTAAAAAGAAAACAAACAAAAATGTGAACAAAAAAAGTGTAATTAAACAGAAATTGTAATTAAGCAGAAACAAAATTGTAATTAAAATGTGAATTGAACATTGCATCATTCAATTATCTAAATTCAAAACGAATCTAGCCTTGAACATTCAATAGAGTGAAATCGAACCGCGAAATTGAAACTTGGTTGAAGATATAAAGAACAATGCATTGCCTTGAACAATTTCCGCGACAGACTGTGCAGCACTAGTTCGCAAAGGTGATTATCTGGACAATAGCAAGAAAGTTGTTTTATGTAGTCTTTACGATCAAATTCTTAGTATCGAAGACATTGTTCATCTACTAATACAGAAGAAAATTTTCCGACAAAAACGACTATTGTTCTCTGAAATAAATTTCTTCTATTATGTATTCTACACTTCGGTTCTATTGTTACACCTTTTACTCACTTCCATTACTATTATTATTTGTTTACGAGTTAAATGTTTTTTTAAATAATGCATTTTAATATTCTTTAAACTACTAAAATAATCACTTCTGTTTCATTAGTAACTACATTGCAACTTCTGGAATCGATGGGGACAAGGTTTGCAACATTCAATATCAACTCTCTGGACTTTCGTTCCATTTGCATGTAAATAAATGCAAATTTCACCATTGAAAAATAGTTCTTTCCGTACTTTTGTTTGAAATTCATAAACGATCTTCATTGAAACGTAAAACAGTATGAATATTTAACATTAAATTTATCCCAACTCATAAGTAATCTCGATAAAACGACTTAAAATCATTATGCAGAATATTTTATGCACACGTACTGTATACTGGACATGTTTCCAAAAATATCAATTAAGAATTATTAAGATTTATTTTTAATTGTTAAATTCGACATAATTTGTAAGTTTAATTGGAGGTTGTAAAATATTATTCAATCTAATCGCGCATATGCAAAGTTTTCAATTTGGAATTAATGATGAAATCTAAATATCCACAAAACAAGTACGAAAATTTATGGGTATGAAAATCGATGGCTTTTCCTCGAGTAATATAACTACTACGATAACTCGATGATAATAATAGAATTTATGTGATAATTTAAGAACGATAACAGGGAATTCGAAGTTTCTCGAAACGTAATGGCGATGTTCTCGACCATGTATCTTCGCAATGGCGGAAATAGTAATGTGTCGCTAGATACTCTACGTCTAGTCGAGAGCAACAGGTACCAACTCTTCTCTACATAGTAAAACATAGTAAAACCAGACCATTCTGACTTCTCGGCAAACGTCCAACAATTCAATAATTTCATAGCTATTTCTCGCCGAGTTTTATTGTTCGCACCCCTAATTGGATAAGAAAAGTAAAGGGATCATATTTATGAAATTATCCTATAAATCACACCAGAAGTACATTATCTAAACTAAGTACATTATCTAAAGGTCGATCATAAACTTGTTAAATTCTGTTATTTAGTTAAAACTTTGTTCAGGCATAAGATCCACATAATTACCACTTTGACGCTAATTTTTGTTCAATTCTGCCCTTGGTGTGTCAAAAAGTCAGAAAAACTGGCTTTAAAAATATTTTTTTTCGAATTCTGAAGATCAGGAGTCATTTCGATACCAAAAGAAATAATTTCTAAGGGTGAAATTTTAGAAAAAAATTCCCCTTTAGATCACCATTCAAAAAATCGATTTTTTTGTAATACCACTTCAGTAAGAGCATATTAATTAATCACTGCCTTACCCCTAGCATCAAATTATAGCTTCTGGAGGAAAATAAGGTGGAAATGTTGAAAATGTTCATCAATCTTAATCAAGACTTGCCCTAAATATTCTCATCTGAACGTGAGAAAGTGCTTAGATTGAAGTGATTATGGGTAGAACAAAAGAATTTCAAAATTGCTAATCCTGTACAAGAAAGAAATATCACTAATTCAATCAGTGCTATATTTTCAATCAATGCTATACTTTCAATCAATGTTATACTTTCAATCAAAATGCTTTACTTTTTTCTCAGCATAAGTAAATCTTCCAAATTATAATGCATAAAAATATACTTCACAATACTTATAACAGAAAACTATACGCAAATTTAAATGTAAAGAAGATTTCGTGTCATAATTTACCAAGTTGTGTCTGCAGGTTGTAAAAAATGATTTTATTGCGTGTGGCACTTTGTTTCGCTCTATTTGACATTGCAAGTGTACCATTTCCGAAGAGGAGGAGCTCAAGAGATTTTTTAACTTGACAAGTAGTGATTTTCATGAATTTGCCACTCACAGAAAACAACGATACTACCTTTTACTGAAATAGTAGTTGCTCACTGGAAGTGGAAAAGCACAAATATTGGTCTTTCCTTTCAGGATTCGAGTATGAAAAATTCTCTAGGAATAAACGAGCTTTTGGTTGCTCCAGTAGTTCTTTTCAAAATAAGTGACCGTGTTAATTGTTCTCTGTTACGTAAGAACATCGATCCATGTGACCAACCCACCCTCGAGAGACATCAGCGTCATATAGTTTTCATGTATTATTCCACACTTGAAACAAAATATAATATTTTTAAATTAAGTTACTTTCCTGCATGCATTCAAAAATGTTATTGTTATTAAGTTTTTTTATACTAAAAACTGGGATTGCAACGATAATTAATTTTGAGAGGACAATTTTAATAAAAGATGAAAGGAATAAAAATGAACCTTTGCCACTGAGAGGTTTTTTGTGGACAACACACATCCTCATTTCGTGCCACAGGCGATTTTGTTTCACTGACATGGACAATGTTTCGTAGTGTGTAAATTCAGATTTATTTTCTTAGGTCAGCTTGAATCTGTGTCAGCTTGGTTAAGATATAAGGCCATTACACGGAAACATCGGTTATGAAAATAATGCTATCCATCGCTTTTCAACGGATATGATATTCAACTTCTCCTACCCTTATGCAAATATTATATATAAATATATATATAACTTATTCCTCCTTCATAATTTTTGGAATGTTAAATAGTAACCGTGTGTCAACGAGCTACAGATTTTTAATGAAGTTTACAAAAGACTTTCCAGAACGTTGCTTTATCAAAGAATCTGAGATCAAAGAATTTTACCCGTAATTGCAGCTCGTAATTAACGCAAATCAAACCTGTCCTATTTCACGCGAGTTTGACATGTTCTGCCTTAATTGATTGCGTGACTATAAAGAAAGTATACCTAGTATTTTTCATATCATACCAAAAAAAAGTAATGTTATAATAGACCTCGAAAATATCGAATTCATTGTTGTCAAAAACGCGATTAGTTTTTTGGAAATTGTGCGATTTGAAAAAGAAGAGTACTTAGCGACTAAATTGTAGGAATTTAAATTTAAATTATAGAAATCGTTGAATCGCGAAGGTGTTCGTGGGTTTTAAAGCATAGAATTCACAACTTGCGATCAACAATGGCCTCTTTATACGATTCATAAACCTGCTAACTCCACAGGTTCTTTCTTTCTGCGAAGTTCTAATGAACAAAAGCATTCCCATTGGAATAATTACCACCCACTCGTAAATCATTAATGGTGGATTCTTTTTCCAACTTTAGATATATCCGACTCTACTAAAATTGATGAGTCGGAAGGCAGAATTTATATTTATGTGAATAAACTTATGCTTATATGGAACATGGTCGAAAAGTGATGTCCTTCAATTTCCGACGTACAGAAAAATGGTCACTCTTTTATAGCTTTAAATTTCATTTTTGATAGATTCATTTTTCCTCCTCAAGTCTGAAAAATTGCTATAATATGTCATGTATGAGATTTTTTGTTGCCTGACTTTCTTTTCATCGGTGACACGCATGTCGATCACAAAGAGGCATAAAGATCACCGTCGATGAACTCTTGCATGCAATAATAGCGTGTTTAGAAAGAAAACTGGTGGAAAATATGCATAAATGTAAATAGATGGGAAAATCGCATAAAGTAACATAAATGAAACCTATTTTTGAAGTTGCTACGTGCTAAGGCATAAACGTCCAGTGAGCTTTTCTTTACTCCTTGTACTAAAGCTCTGGATACGGAATATATACTCGATATAGTTTATTACTGCATGGATCTTCAGAATCTCTCATAACGAAAGAGAACATTACTGAAAATCAATAAATGTTACACGAGTATTCACGATTTCAATATTCGTTCCACGTGCATCTCGTTATTTAAACTTGCATATTTTTCACTTTTCAAAACTACTGACCATGTCGATCTTGAATTTTAAAAAATATCCTCTGGTCGTAAACATTATTCTCGTATCGCACTTTTTATTACAGTGCAGTTTTTACTTCTTTCTATATTTTTTTTTCTATTGCACAAATTCTTGAAATATTTTTCATTATTTAAAAAATAATATCGCCTTCTATCTGATCTTTTAATTTATTATCTTTTTATTACCTACTTTATCACTCATTATAAAAAATTAGTTGCTATTATTATCAGGAAATTCTGGTCTGTTACATTTTGCCAATATTAACGGATAGTTTCTTGGAACGTTTCCCGATTACTGTTTGCACTCTATATAAAGGATTCCCGAAGCAATATATTTCAAGGACCGATAAAAAGTGCCATCAAACCCTGCCGTGTAAAAAAAAACATGATTCGAAGAGAAATTCACAAAGCTTGATAAAATACTATCGGACCTGGATTTCACTTCACAATTCAACCCAATTTTATTTGATTATATACTATATATATATATATAGTAGACATCATTAAGTGCATTTATATTTAACGTCCACTTAAAATAACTAATTATGATACAAAATAAATATTAATCAGAATCCATAAGCGTAAATAATCAGATTAAAAAGATTTTGAGAACTGAAAGTTTTTAAAATACATTTAATATTATATTGAGAAAGATATGAACAACTGTTAGACTTTAAAATTATAAAAATTTGAAATTTTTAAAATTTAAACGAAAAAAAAAATATATATATAAATCTATTTCAGAATAAAAATATATCACTTAGTAAAAAGCTGCCCAATTTAGAGAAGCGAATTCAGGACTTAGAATGATTTTCAAAGTAATGTAGGTCGTCGAATTGCAAAGGCCTCTGAAAACGATTCTGCTTTCTTTTGACTGGTTTAAATGACACTCTAAACTGTATAAAAATAGATACCAGAAGATTAAAAAATATACGAACAGAGAGAATTTAACTATTTTTATTTTCATAAATTCAAAAAGATGATTTTTATCCTTAAAAAATTTTTTATTATAGAATTTAGTTTTGAGTAATGTGTATTATAATGGTTCAATTTCAAATATATATATGTACCGGAAAGATTTTGAAGGTCACGGTAAACGGTTTCACTCCTTTGATAAGTGCTAAACCCACATCGGATTCTCTCAAATTGCCACTAGTGAGGTTTATGCTAACGTCGTCAAATACTATTTGTGTGGATTATACGTTTAAATTAATTTTGTAATAAAGGGAATGATTAAATTCCAACTGAAAATTATAAAATACCTTCGCGTCAAAGCTCAATTTATTTTATCATTTATTTTTTATTTATTTGATTTATAAAGTTATTCTTTTCTGAAAGTATCATCAAACATATCATTCGTGAAGATTATAATAAAAAAGAATAGAAATGATTAAAATAAAGTAATTATTGACGGCTATAATATTAGAGCTTTATTTTTTTTTAAGACATTCTTTTTTATCTATTTTTAATAGCCAGCAGCTGAGTCATATTTCTCTAAGGAAAGTTGAGATGCATAAAAAGGCGCAATAAAACGACTATATTCTTAAAAAATATTGCAATTAAATTTTTCACCTGCAATTAAACACGTAAAATTATAAAAAATTAATTTAACCGCAATTTATCTTTAATATAATTTTAATCGTGTTGTATAAGAATTTTCTTTGTGCTCTGCAAAATTTAGAAAACTGGTTTTTCCCAGCAGTTATTCTTTTCTTCAATATCGTCTTCTCTCATCCCTTTTCTATTTTTGGAAGTATTTTTTTACTTTTTATGAAATAGTACCTTCTTTGATCATTTATAACAACCGCCGGTTGTTCTGAGTTTCACACTCTGGTTTATTTCCTTAGAAATAATAGGGAGTCTTTGAGAATAAAAAAAAAGGTCCGAATTTTTCTCACATTGATTTTTCACTTAACCCATTTGGACTCAGCACTTTTGCACAAGAGAACAATCGTTCTTTCTTTAAGTATAAAACTACGTCCGTTAAGGGGTCAGTCTAGTAACTCGCGCCGAAAAAAACGCGATTTTCGTGAATTTTTCTTGGGATACTGGATAAAGGTTATCATATAAAAGTTTTTAGGCTTAGTAAATACACTCTTGAACTATATAAAAAAAATTTTTTTTTTTTATTTTGTACACTTTTACGACCACAAACGTCAGCCAAGCGCAACACCTCGAAAAGAAGGTAGGTCCGCCTTGTTGATAAAATCTCGGAGCAGGGTTGTCAGAAACAAAAAAATCAAAGTGCTTTAGATTCGGTAGGACAATGGCTATGTCCCCTATGAAATTTATTCAATTATTTCAAAAAATAAAAAAATGGTGAAGAAAAAACGAAAAAACTTCAAAAAAACGCTATTTTTTCGCCGATTTTCAAAAAAAAAAAATAGTAAAAATCAAAATTTTTGAAAACTTTTTATAGGGGACATAGCGATAGGTGTAAAGAATATTTGGTTCAAATTTCATAAGGATCGGTCCAGTAGTTTCGAAAATTTTATCAACAAGGCGAGTAAAAACGTTGTTTCGAGAAAAACGCGTTTAAAGTTACTCTTAACGTGGTCAGGCCGGTCAGCGCGCTCGAGGTACCTACCTTTGAAGCGCTCAAAAGTAATGTTAGAGTTCTCGGATCGTTCTAAAATTTTGACACAATATTTCTGAATATATTTACTTTCGAAATAAGTAAAAAAAAAAAATAGATTTTTCCAAAATGAGTTACTAGACTGACCCCTTAAGTACTGTTGGTATTATGCAACGCACACTTCTTTTAATATTAAGTGTGAATATTAATTTATATTAATTGTATTTCGCGCCTCTTCTTCCGAGATTATCATGGTAGTATCCCTGTCGGTGTACCACAGCGCCACACTTTTTAAAGTTCAAAATTAAAACTCTAGTATCGAAGCCTCCTTCACGCTTCCCCTTCTCCTCATGATCATTCTTTGAAGGTGTGCCACAGCGTGATCACACAAGTTGCAAAGTTTGTTTAAATCTTTTTAGAAAAAATGGGAAAAAGAAGATCTTCTTCGACGGAAAGTGATAACGATATCTCAGAGATAAAAAGAAAAATACGTCGTATAGAGAGAGAGCTTCAATATAAGATAAAAAAGTCAGGAAAACGAAGTAAGTAATTTCTAGGTTAGGTTACCCAAGCGGTTGTATAAAACAAAATAGAGTCGTCTTTTAGTTTGATTTTACCTACGTAATAAGACATAAAAAATAATCAACAACGTCTTGCAAGGGGTTTGTTTGATGCAACTGATGGTAGAAAGGAATAAAGAGCATAGCCAGTTCGAACAGTCTGCAACTGTTAATGAACAAAAAGGCAAAATTCGGAAGATTGAGCGATACCATGGTGTTTAGGAGACAATACCTTGCAAGGTTTTGGCTCACTGAAATTTCGAGAATAATTTATTTTTCTCGTTGTTTTTACACCTTGTTCTAAACCACCTACCTATCAGTATAAACATTAAGGTTATACAGCCTGTACTAGCAGTCTGCAACTACTAGTACGTAAGTAGCTGAAAATAAAAATTTATAAATAATATATACATATATATGAACAGCAAGATATTAATTAATTTCAGAACATAGAAGTCGTCGCTCAAGGTCGCACAGGCGAAATAGTAATTCGAGACACCGTAGTTCATCCAGAAGCTATAGTCGTAGCAGAAGCAATAGAGGAAGGCATCGTAGAGGCGACCAATACGATCATCCAAGACGTAGTAGGAGTTATTCCTCAAAACGTGATAGAAGCTGTTCATCAAAAAGTAGGAACCATTCTTCGACACGGAGTAGCACTCGTTCCTCGAAACGCAGTGCAAGCTGCTTTACAAATAATAGCTCGAATAGAAGTGGATCGGCGGATCGCAGGCAGTCTGTGCCTTCTGCAAAGGACCAGACTAAGAATTTGACTGAAATTGTTCAGTCTAAAGATAATAATATAGTCCAGTCGCAACCAGAGGCGGAAAAGCAGGTTGCACCAGTTTCAGGTGATAAAAGTGAGACACAGCAAGATAACGGTCAAGCTTCTAGCAAAAAAGAAGTAATTACAAAAGATTCGCTTTCGGCCGAAGAATTAGAAGCGATTGGTAAGAGAATTAACCCAGACAGAATTTTAGCACCAGAAGCTCACGCAGACTTGGTCATAAGGGTTCAGGAGATTATTAAAAAAGGCTTGCCAGCAGACGAGAAGAAGGCCTTAATAAAAAAGTTTCCTCTTCCAAAAAATTGCTTATTTTTGGATCCTCCCAAACTAAATGCAGAGGTTAAGGCAGCTTTACACGAAACACAAGCTGCAATAATCAAGAGGGACTTACGAATAATGGAAACTCAACAAAAGATTACTGCTGGCCTGGGAGGTTTGATGAATTTGGCAGCACTGGCACTTACCTTGGAAAATGAAAAGAAACTAGAGATGCTAGGGACTGTGAGTGGTTTACTCCGAATTCTTTCGGATTTACAGTTTGAAGAGTCTTCGATTCGCAGAAGTTTGATTTTAACCAACATAGAAAAATCTTTACGAGATACGCTCAGCTCTACGGAAGTTGATGAGTGGTTATTTGGAGCAAATCTCGAGGATAGAGTCAAGGCCGCAAAAGCCTTAACTACAGCTAGTGGAGCTCTTAAGGCAAAAAGACAGTCTGTACAAAATAATCAGGCAAAAAACTCGAAGGGCCCGCCGCGGCGAACAACAAGACGGACGTACAATCAGAATTATCCGACGGGGTCGACATTCGGCGGGCAAAAAACATCAACAAGGGGCCAGAAATCGAGCAGGGGGTCGTATCGCGGGGCACGACGATAAGCACGGTGAGTCATGCAGGTCGCTTAAAATTTTTTTTTGAGCAATGGAAAGAACTTACACATAATAAACAGATACTGAGCTGGATTAAGGGCTATGGAATTCCTTTCGCGTCTAAAGTGAGTCAATTAACACCACCTATTGAAACTCAGTGGTCGACACAGGAAACTCAAATAATAAAAGAAAAAGTTTCCGAATTGTTAAAAATGGGAGCGATTCGAATAACAGAACCTTGTGAAGGTCAGTTTCTGTCAAAAATTTTTATAGTTCCAAAACCAGATGGTTCTTATCGCTTAATTCTAAATCTGAAACAGTTAAATAAGTTTCTGAATACAGAGCATTTTAAGCTAGAGGATGATAAAACGGTTCGAAGAATAATAAGACCAAACTGCTATATGGCAACCTTAGATTTAAAGGATGCTTATCATTTAATTCCGGTTGCAGAAAAAGATACGAAGTTTCTAAGATTCATGTTTTTAGGAAAAATTTACGAGTATACTTGTATACCTTTTGGTATGAGTACAGCACCTTTTACTTTTACGAAACTTATGAAGCCGGTTGTGTCACATTTAAGAATGTTAGGTTTGGAATCAGTCATTTACCTGGATGATATGCTTCTGTTCGGAAATACTGCGATAGATTGTGAAAGAAATATTAAAATAACCTGCTCTTTTTTGAACAAATTAGGTTTTATAATTAATCTAAAGAAGAGTAATCTAGTACCTTCATTACAATGTAAGTATCTGGGGTTAAATTACAATTCAAAGAAAATGATTGTTGAACTCCCAGATGAAAAAAAGTCAAGAATAATCTCTCAAATCAGAAAATTTAAAAACACTAAGAATTGTAAGATTAGAGAATTCGCAGCATTTATTGGATTGTTAGGTTCATGTTGTTGTACGTTAAAATACGGACGGGTATATTTAAGAAATTTCGAGTACGAGAAAGTTCTAGCTCTTCGAGAGAAAAATGATGATTTTGAAGCAACCATGTCCTTAGCGAGTATTTCACAGTCTGACCTAGAATGGTGGGAATTGAATATTCCAAACGCAAGAAATTCCATTACGTGTTTTAATCCGTGTATTGAAATTTTTACTGATGCATCTCCTACGGGTTGGGGAGCTGCGTGCAAAGAGAAACGTGCACATGGGTTTTGGACAGAGACAGAAAGATCGAAGCATATTAATAGTCTAGAGCTTATGGCTGCCTTAATGGGTCTTAAATGCTTTGCGAGTCAATTAAAAAATCAGGACGTTCTTTTAAGAGTTGATAATACTACTGCCATAGCATATATTAATAAAAAAGGTGGTGTTCAATACCCTAAGTTGAACGATCTCGCAAAAAAGATTTGGATTTGGTGCGAAGAAAGAGATCTTTGGGTATTCGCATCATATATATCTTCTAAAGATAATTTCGAGGCAGACCAAGAATCAAGAAGGCTCGAACCCGAAACTGAATACTCATTATCGGATAAAGTATTTTACAGTATAGTAAAGAAGTTTGGTCAGCCAGATATCGATCTTTTTGCGACAAGATCAAATACAAAATGTAGACAATATGTATCTTGGAAGCAGGATCCAGAGTCTATAGCAGTTGATGCGTTCACTTTAAATTGGAACCAATATTTTTTTTATGCTTTTCCTCCTTTCTCCTTGATATTAAGAGTGTTACAAAAAATTAAATTTGAGAACGCGAGGGGAATTTTAGTGGTACCTTACTGGCCAGCTCAGCCGTGGTTCCCGATTTATATGTCATTAACTGAATCTGAACCTATGTATTTGAAACCTAATTTTAATTTACTCCGTTCGATTAATAGGGAATCGCATCCGATGTGGAAGACACTTACCCTGGTTGTGAGCGTGTTATCAAAAAAGCATTCGAATTGAAGCAGGTCTCCACGGAAACGGCAAATGTTATGTTTCTATCACTAACAAGATCAACGAAAAAGCAATATGATTGTGGTTTAAAAAAGTGGTGGAATTTTTGTAAAGCGAAAGATTTCGATCCATTTCAAGGATCAATTCCAGAAATTTTGTCGTTTCTCACAGAAGAATATGAGAAGGGTATGTCTTATGGTTCCTTAAACTCTTTTCGATCCTCAATTGCCTTAATTTATGGAACAAAATTAGCGGAGGATGATAGAGTAAAGAGATTTTTTAAGGGTGTAACAAAATTGAGACCACCAAAACCAAAATATAATACAACCTGGGATCCAAAAGTAGTATTAGACTATATTAGGCAATGGGGTCCAAGTGAAAAATTACCTTTAGAAAAACTATCTTTTAAACTCGCGATTTTGTTAGCTTTAGTTACGGGCCATCGTCCGCAAACGATAATAAATATAAACGTAAGAAATATTACAAAATTAGAAAACACAATAGAAATCAAGATCCCGGAGCGGATTAAAACTTCAACAATTAATAGGCCACAGCCTACTTTAATCATTCCATTTTTTATTGAGGACAGCCTCATATGTCCTGCTTTAACGCTTGAGACATATATTGAAAAGACTAGTTTAATAAGAGGCGCAGAACAAAAACTATTATTATCGTTTAAGAAACCTTATAATTCGATTACTACACAGACTCTTAGCCGTTGGATAAAAAATGTAATGACAAAGAGCGGTATAAATACAGAAGTTTTTAGTGCCTATAGTACTCGTCATGCGGCTACTTCAGCAGCACATAGGGAAGGAGTTAATATAGAAACGATTTTGAAAACTGCGGGTTGGACCCAGAGATCGAAAACTTTTGCTCGTTTTTATAAGAAAGATATCGTAGACAATAGTACCTCATTTGCGTTATCTATTATAAAATAACAGATTTAGTTGGAGTCATGTTTTTTATTTTCTTGTCGTCTTAAGAAATTTGTGTTTCAATTGAAATTTTGAAGTATATTAAAAGAATTTAAATACAAGAAAAAGGATGTAATTAATAACTTTGCAACAAAAATTGCCGTAATTGCCTTTAAACGGCTACCATGATAATCTCGGAAGAAGAGGCGCGAAATACAATTAAATGATTAAACGAACTTACCTGTAAGTGAAGTTCTATCATAATTGTATGAAGCGCCTCTTCTGAAGAGATTATACCCACCCATTGATTAATGCCCATTATTCTTAAAAGAATCCCATAAATAATTACGGCAATACTTTAAAGTAATGATCATGAGGAGAAGGGGAAGCGTGAAGGAGGCTTCGATACTAGAGTTTTAATTTTGAACTTTAAAAAGTGTGGCGCTGTGGTACACCGACAGGGATACTACCATGATAATCTCTTCAGAAGAGGCGCTTCATACAATTATGATAGAACTTCACTTACAGGTAAGTTCGTTTAATCATTTAATTATATACAGGATTATTATAACATAAAACACAGTGTAAAATAGGTAGATTTTTTCACGAAAAAGGAGAAAAAGGGGGAAAGACGAAACATTAATTTTCATGTATAGAAAAAAAAATTTTTTAAGGAAATGTTAAATTAAAATTAATCAAATTGAATTTAAATAACCTTCGCAATATTTAAATAAAGTTTAAAAACCAGCAATTGTGTTTATTTAAAAAATTCTATTCTATTCTATCTCCGGATTTGGTGACCACATTCGTTTAAAAATCATAAAAAGTCTCTTAAAATTCTTTAAAATTTCACAACAAACTTTAAAGTCACTTAAAATTCGTTAACATCTCTTAAAATTCCACGAGAACGTTTAAAATCAATTAGAATTCTCTTAGAAATTTCTTAAAATTGCATAAAATCCGTAGAACTCCTTAAAATATCATGGAATAACTGAAAATAGATTAAATTTTAAATAAACTATAAAATAATACAGTATTAAAAACAGTTAAATAAAAAAAATAACACAGTATAAATTATAAACTGATAATTACAGTCGCACTGACAAAAAAAATTGCAAGGAGTTTCAACGGAGAAAGACAGACAGAATTGATACTTTATTATTATTAATTTCCAGCTTTTAATTTTATCTATCAACTTGTTTTTACCATTCAGAGTAAACTTGTTTGTAAAATTTAATTATGCGAAAATTGAGTCTTATCTTGTCATCTTGGTTAATAAAGAACACTTAACAATGCTTCACTTATCCCGCTTTGTTTTGTTATGGGTAAAAATAAAAGTGACATGTTGCCCTCAGATTTTCAACGACTCTGACAAGCTAGATATGCGCCCACTCAGAAATCATGAATACGTACAAGGTACAAGAGCTTTACGTTTTACCTACACTTTATCATGACTCTTCTCGGTGAGTATAATTTTTTTAATTTTTACATATATATATATACTCGATAAATAGAATCTTCAGTTTAATAACAGCATCCAGCTGGTCGGAATCAATAAAGCTGAACATTTGTATGTACGTCAGGCCATCAGAATAAAGTAGGTCGTCGTATTTGAAATTCCGCACTAAGTCTGAGAAAAAAAAAATAGTGAATATCCCATTGTAAATCGGAAATTCGCCTTCTTGAATCATTGAATCATTTTATTAAAAATTTTTCAGGCGAACTTGAACGGAAATCTTCTTCGTCACAGTCACGATCATAAAATAATAATAGGTACTATAATGTCTATGATTATTCGAAATTCTTTCATTTTTGATCACCAATATCGAAAATTTAATTTATTTTCAACAGAACGAGTCTTGTTAAATTTTCAATTTGTATTCAAATTTTCATCGTTGCTCTAAGTAAAGGGAATCGAGTATTACACTTTGTTATTCGTACCTAATTCTGAACAAAAGGAATCAGATATGTAAAACTACAGAATAATATAACTTTTGCTCATATACTAGAATTTCAAATAGGAAATTTGTTGATTATATGCACTAAAATTTTCGAGAATCTCGATTTTAAGATGGTTGAGGTTTGTAGGAATTTCTGATAGAAGCATCACGAGTACAATCATCACTTATACTTGAGAACTATTTAAATCTTCGGAAACTTTGGAATTAAGTTGGAAGCTCCTGCCATCATTTTATGATCCAGATTTCCTCTTTATAACCTGAATCAGTTTTGCACGAATCTAATTAGATGAAAACTTTTACTCCTTGGTATGCATTTGTCACCAGATTTTATTTACGAGTGTGCTGAACAAGTTAATTCCAACTATCCGTGTGAAAATAATTCGAACGGTGCCAAGTTCAATTTCGTTTCCACTTTTTTTACTAAGATATACAAGTTCTCAGAAAACGGAATTAAAACACGAAAAACACAAGCACCACTAGTCTTATTTATAGATAAATTCTCATATATTATGAAAAAAGAACTTATTGAAATGGAACTTCAATTTAAGCTCGAGTTTATAAAGTACACTTTCAGTTTGGCAAACATTATATGGAAAAGCGCCAAGAATCTGTAAGGCGTTGAATGGACTTCTACTGATAAGAGGTTTATGTGAAAAAAGCTCTTCTCATCGATTGCTGGTATATTATAATTTGATTTTTATACGCAGACTTCCAATCAAGTCATTCCTCTTCACTTCTTTATTCATTCTAGCGTACTTAATTTATTTTCAAGTGAGTCTTAAACATCGAAATTTCCGGAAGTAATTTCAAAATTATTAATATTAAATAATATCAGATTGAATTTCAAGACTCAGGAACTTCAATATTGTTTGAAAAGACAGAGAAAACTGTTTTAGAATTCTTTTCTGAAAAGTATTTCAAATTTAAAAAAAACGTTAATGAAATATTTTTAAAACGTTGTCCTATCCTATAATTTTTATGCTTAATTTTTTTCTTGTGTTTCGGCGTTAAAAAAATAAAAAGCAATTTTACTGAGTAAGCTGGTGAAAGGATTTCAATATATTCAAAGCGAGCGAATGTCTAAAGGGGATGAAAATCTCTAATCTTAATTTAAGGATTATATTGAATTTATTCAGACAGTATTACAAAGTATAATGAATCTAGGATTACGAGTTTTTGAACGAGGCAAAGGCATGAGATAAAAGTAAAGAGAAATTTTAGTTTTTATGCGA
The DNA here is from genome assembly GCA_904066005.1 of Synergus itoensis. Lineage (NCBI taxonomy): Eukaryota > Metazoa > Arthropoda > Insecta > Hymenoptera > Cynipidae > Synergus > Synergus itoensis. The sequence continues at coordinate 125,149 of CAJFCP010000476.1, read as the reverse complement.
ATTGCTTAGCATTATCGTGTTTGAAGAGGGTACTTAAAGTTGCTGCTTTCGATTCAAACAGGTACTCATGCTTCATAATTACTCAATAAGTAGATTTATATTCAATGAGTGGATTAATGTAAGAGGCTTCTGCTCATATACTTTAGACCAGTCTTAACCTCGTCTTCCATTGCAACCTGATTTATAAAGTCCAGGGATTATTTTAGATAAAATATAGTAATTTTACTTCAATTTCACTCATAAAGGAAAGCATTGTTAATTGAAATTAAATTGGTGCCGGAATTTGCCTTTTAGTTTTAATAAAGGGTTGTTTTCCGCAATTAAAATTAGGTTCTTGGTCTTCACTTAAAGGGAAATGTCCAACTATACAGAGTAAACCTTGTGGTAATGGGAAAAGTAACCAAGTGGATATAATCAACGTAAAAAAATAAAATAAAATAAAATAAAATGACCTATTCCAAAATCAAATATTTCAGTAATAAAAAGAATTTAGATTGAAAAAAAAATCACGGAAAAATTCGAAAAAATTTTATTTATAAAGTATGATTTAATCGGAAAGTTTATTCTTAGTTACTAAAACATTTATGCAGATTATACCATTTTTGATAAGATTTATTACATTTATCGCTAGTGTTTTTAATACCCAGAGTGTTATCAGAATCTCAAGATTAATGTTCGCAAGATTAGTTCATATATTAAGCTGTCAGGATTTCTATCAGAGTATAATTTTTTCCCAAACGTAACCCATGAACGACGTGTGATTAACTCTGATTTACTAAAAACTTCTTTCTCGTGAATTTCCTCAGATTCCTATTTTATTCGTTCATAAGAAAATTATTAATTAGATTCCAATATTATGTGAAAATTACTATTATGCAACTTGTAATAAAACGAAAGGTTATATGAAAAACAGATTAAAAACCCTCGATTTCTTAAAATAAATATTAAAATTTCAGAATGTCGTACAGCATGCAGGAATGGCCCATTTTTCAAGGCACGCAATTTATTTGGCACTGGAAATTTTACGTTGATTTACTGCTTCATGAAGGTATGAGTGTGGAAACGCGTATCCACTCTGCAAATTACCGATTAAACTTCTCTTTACGTTTTTTTATACGTTGATGGAACATATTAATATTTATTTTCTCTTTCAGCATACTTTATTGATCCATGTAGTAAAGTCCATATTTCTATATTTTTTCAAAAAATCGTCTAGGCGAATTTATAACTCGATCGACTACATTATTTTGCAAATCAAAACGAAACCAATAACTCTAGAAATGTATCTCTAGAAATTGTAAAAAAATAGAGACTCCGAAGCTGTTTCAATATTTGCCTGACTAAACACAGACATTCACTACTGATTCCCAAATGGTTGGAAATACATTGACCTCTACTACTGATTCTCAACTGTCCCCTTCTTATTTTTCTTCCTGAATTCTCCCCTTCGCTTTAAGCCCTTGAAAGACTCCTTGATTCAGAAAATATATAATTAATAAAGGACCTCACTCCGAAAGAGCTTAAGCGCCGTTTTACAAATTTTTGAAGAGACCAAAAATCAAATTTTTAATTTGGAAAATAAAAATTGCTCCAGAATTAAAATTGAACCTGAATGACTGTTTACCTCTGCGTTAATACCAATTATTAATTAACAACTCTGTAGAATTTCATTCCTATATCAGATCTGTATCTATATTTTGCTTCAGGTTAAATTGCCATATCTGTTATATAATTAGCGAGTGTATATCTGTTTCTCTGTCATTCAGAAATAAATTGTTATATAACTCAACATACGCAGAAATAGCTGATTGGCAGGAATTAATAATAAATTCCAGTAAATTTGATTTTAACTTATGCGAAATATAAACTGTAAAGCATATATTATATTAAAAAAAATATATAGGTATATATATTATAAATATATTATATATTTTTTTTAATATATATAATATACATTATAAAATATATATTATATACTTAAAATGGCTCGTTTTTTAATTGAGATTTTGTAATTCAATATAATGTTCTCAATCCCCCGGAGTTCCTAATTGCACTAAGCAAGCTAAGGAATTGAAAAAGGAAGAAAAATAGACTCTTCTTCTTTCTCGAGTAACTAGTAGTAACTTGAGAAAGCCGGGAAATCGATATAAAGTACAAATCTTCCAAGCTGACATTCCCGGCGAATTCTAAGTAATATATTCCGCTATAAATCACCCCCCGTTGAAAATTATGTAATTTAAGAAGATCGGAACGCGCCTCTCCGTAACTGCTACATGCAATGCGAATCTTGGGAAAAAATATCGAGGATATCGCATTATCTTCTACTAGAAACTAGACAAGTTGCCCACCAATGGAAAGTGGAGAAAGGGGATGCAAGAAATGCTCCTCGAACGACCGCAAATCCGAGTAACAGGTGAGACTGAAACTTTCCGCATGAAACTTTCCTGCAGCGCAAGCGATCGCACCTTCATCCACTTTTACTCTTCGATTTCAAAGTCCATTTCAGAAGTTAAAAATGTTTTTAAAGTTAAAGACATTGATTGCTTCTCACATTTGCAAATATTGCAAATATAATTGCAAATTTTCGGACTTTAATGTGAAAATTAAAAAAAGGATTGCTTCCTTTGAGTCAAAAATGTCATCCGCAGAAAAATGAATCTGTTTATTATATAAACAGATTAATTCAAATTTCAAAGCGGAAATTTTGTATTTTAAATTGCAATTACTTTTCAAGAACCTTCTTCAGAAAATGTAATATACATTTTCAAAATTAGTGAATTACCAGGCATTGAAATGAATATACGTTACCCTGGATCCCCTACGCGTTATTTAATTTCTGTTTTATGCAAAACAGATTGTATTCTTTTTTTTTATTATATTATTGTAGGAGAGTAAGTGAATCAAGTGAGAAGTCGGCCATGCACTTTAAAAAAAATTTTTTCACGAGTTTCGTGAGAAAAGAACGATTTAGAAAAAAGCACATGAAGTACATTCATGCATATCACAGTAGACAATATCACTATTTGATCAGACAGCTCTCGTCCTGTTGCGCGTGCCGTGAAACGAAACGAACACTGGTCCGACTCAAACGGAGTCGCACCACTGACTGAGGTGCTCAGGTTCACATAGAAGCTTTTTCGAGCTTTCGACGCATTGGCGCCATCTTGGTTCACCGATAAAATGCTCAGCCTCAACTTCCTTGACTTTCACCATGAGGCTCACCATGAGATTAATCTTGCCTGTCTACGAAAGCGGGTGATCGGACACAAAATAAAACAGTGGGGTAGAGTATTATACGTTCCCTCGTGTGAAAAAATGCAATTTTGATACTATTTTGCACTACGTGTGTCGGGAATATTTTTTAATCAGGATAACATGAAAATAATTTAGTTGACGTAACAATGATATTAAAGAAAGGGGTCTAACCGAAAATACCGAAAAAATAAATATCGAATACATAAACTGACAAAAATAAAAGTATCGAATTATAAATGCCCGAATTTGAAAAATATCGAAATCCGAATTTATTGAATTATATAATTTCCGAATTAAAAAAATAACGAATTATTAAATTACCACAATTTCATTAATTAATTAATTACTTTAAGATTACGATTAATTTTAATTAATAAACGAATCACATATTTTAAATAATCACTTATTTTATAATTCGTTAATTGTACAATTCAGAAATTATATAATACCATGATTTTTTAATTTTTTTCGGTATTTTTAGTCAGTCAGAAAAAAAGTTTGAAAAAATGAAACTTCTTATTTGACTCAGATATTTTCTTCCTCATAAAAAAGACACAATATTTTTTGCTTTTGAAAAATATTAAATACAATTTAATAATTTTTTCAGAAATATAATTTTTGATAAAGAGTTATAAATTTAATTTTTATAATATAATTGAAGATTTTTTATCATGTCGTGTAAAATATATTTGTAAACAGTTTTCTTAGATATGCAAAATTCAATTTATAACTTTGTGTAGATGTAGATCCTTAGGGCGTAGGATTTAATTATGAACAATTAAAATGAAAATAAATAATTGTACAGTTTTGCTAGAGTCAGTCTTTAAAAGCTAATTATGCTCTTACAAATGTTCTAAAAAGTTTTAAAAGAATTAAAAAATTTCCTAAGGCTAATTTTTTAACAGATTCAATAAATAAAATATATTTTGGTTCTCCTGTTCACATAAAAAGGAAGATAACTCAGAAGGGAAAAAAATTGTTGAAGGAAGCAAAGTGTCTGATCCTTTGAATAGAATTCATAAAATATTTCTATCATCCATCAAGTTTAAAAATTGGCAAAGAGCACATTAATAGGAAAGACAGCAGAAGATACAGAAAATATAAAATGGAGAAAGGTTTCCTTTTCTCTTAGAATATTATGGATGCTCAAAGTGAATCGAAAATAGTCTTTTCGTTATAAATATTCCGTCTTTTTATTTCTCCTGTATTAAAAACTCGTAAGTCTTCTAATTATATAATCATGATAGTCAACTTTAATATAAAAAACTGTAAAAAATTTCCTTCTTATTTTTTTTTCAATCTTACTATTTTAATTACTTTACCCACGTCAAATAAACGTTGTATTTTATTCTTTTAATACGCATTAATGAATTTTCCGTATAAAGTGGAGCAAATAGATAGAAAATACAAGCATGACAGCGCAGATATTTAAATAGAGAATATATCTATTGAATACGAGGACAGATTCCTTTCAATAATGTCTACAAAACTGGAAGCTGATTGATCATGTTTGGTTTATGAAAAAAACGTTTTATTAAAGTTTTCTGCATGTACAACAAATTCTTTTATTCTATTTATTATATAAAATTATAGTTGTGAATTTATTTTTCTCATAATCCAGCATATTAACAAAAGATTTTATTTCAATATGCAAAAAGAATTGCAAAAGTAAGATTTTCAATTAAAAAAATAAAAAGAACAAAATGATATTATAAAATAAAACAGGTGGTAATAATTTCACCTTTTGCTTTTAATTTCAAAAACTCTTAGAGTCGCCACGATATTTAGGTCACGGTCATCTGGAAAATTTTTAGCTCCTACACGTAACAACCTTACAAATTTCCGGTTCTCTGATTTGCGTTTTGTCTAGCTCTCTCAATTATTATGAAGTAAATAAGAAGAACATGCTCTTAATTTAAAAAATTTGCAAAAAGGCATATAATTTGAATTTAATGAGAATTTTTACCAAATATTACAGTTTTTAAATTATTTCCGGTTACTAAACAAATAAGTATCCATTTTTTCAAAAGCATAGAACTGATAAAAAATCTTAAGTCATAATAGCAAGATCTGTAAATAAGTATTGTCAAATCAATATTTATGATTTTGGTTTATGGTAATACAGAATTTGGTTTGCACTTCTCTCTCCAAACTTCTCTGGATGCTCTGGAAAATTCATGGCATGTATCGACCGACTATAATATCTTGTGGTAAAGCTCAAAGCGAACTGTTTTACCCTTCTACAATACTAGAAAGCTTTCTGCCTTATCGGCTCTGGAAAGCACAGAACCTGAAGATAAATTTTCCCTTTCCCGAGATAAATATGAATCATAGAGTAAGTTATCATGGGAAATTGATTTTCTCCCTAATAGCACATTCTGTTCCTGGGACGTTCCTGGACGTTCCTGGAACGTTCCTGGAACATATGAACGTTCCAGGAACGTCCCAGGAACAGAATGTGCTATTAGGGCTGGATTAAAAATAAATTTTCAATGAAAGGGTGAATTTCTTTTTCGGAAAAGTGGTAAAAAAATGAAACCTAAAAATGATTTTAGATTATATTTTTTAACAATAATTTCCTTGTGTTAATTCAAAAGTAGAATAACTGACGTATCTATATATATAGAAGTTTTCAAAGTTAGATCGATATTTTTTTACACGTGTTAGACTAAACTTGTATTTGACAGACGATTCTTGATATTCAAGTGTATATTACTTTTACTTTATTTGAATCATGATGTTCTTTATATGAATGAATAAATGTCCGAAAATTCAAAAAAGGCAAATAATATGGGAACGGTATTTCAGTGCCACGTATTTCTGGAAAATGAAGTTTGGTGACAACGCTATTTGCACCGACGTGAAAATTCCAGAGAATGGAATTTCAAATAGAAACTGGGCGAATAAAGCTTTACGGAAACTAAAAGTTTCATACTTTAAAGATAATAAAGTAGTTATTAAAAAAATATCTAAGCATATAAAAATATTATACTTTTTTCGTGTCAAATAATTTCATAAAATGGTAAAACTTATTCAGGAAATTAAAGTTATGTTTTCTTATCCATTGTTAACACGTTAATTCTTATTCTGTTTTCTAACTCCATATTATAATTTGTACACACGAAACTTAATCGATTTAAGTTATATTAACCTTAATATTATTTAGAATATATTTTCAATCAATAAATAGAGACTTATATACTCCTCTTCAGAGAATTTGAAACGAGAACTTTCCCTAACTGGGAATTGTCTACTAGAAACTTATTCTGACAATAACTATACTCTCAATAGTCGAATTTCGTTGAGAACAGATAACCATTTTCTGTAGTTTGAATCCCAAGAGATTAAATAAAAGTTCATTCACATTAGAGGATTAAATTATATTCAAACTAGAATCTCAAAAAAAGTCGATCAAAAAAGGATTTCAGTGATCAGAAAATAAAAAAAATGTTATAACTTATCCACAAGACAAAAATGATATCAATATTAATATTGATAAATTGTTTCAGTAATTCGAAGGATAAACCATTTTAAAGAAAGTAAAAAACGTAAAAAAATGAGGACAAACGTTCACAGCAATTTTCCTGGAAATATCTAACGACTATGCGGCCTTTTGTAAGTATCTAGGGTGTCATTTAAAATGCGTGAAGTGACCTTGCAGTTCTTGATACAACTTATAGAGTCACATACCACAAAAAGAAAAAATAAAAAAAAATTCCCAGTTTCAAACGCACAAAATAGAAAAATGAAATAGAAAAAGTTTTTTTAAATTTATCTATCCAGTATTTCAGTTTTTATTTATTAAATAATAATTAAATCACAACATTTTCCGGGGGAATATATTCGGAGTGCTTTTAGTCTGAATTTTAGAGAACATGTCGTTAAAATGCTTGACTTGATTTCGGTGGTCCAAAACCACAGCTACGTAACACAAGCATATCCAGGCAGTCTCGCACAAATGCTGCAATATCGAGATATATCTCGAGGTCAGCCCTCAAACTAATTCACACCACGGCTCAGTCTCGGTTGAAATTCGATTCTCCTCAGCTTTCTTCTTATCCTACAGTTCGACCTTCATTGTCAGAAACTTGGAAAAGTCGAAAAACTTTAAATTTTCTTTAACTCTTCTCAATATACACACATTAATGTGTCCTAGAAAAAAATATTCGAATTTTCCGTCTCACTTTTCAGATCGAGGAGGGTACCGAATAAATTGATATTCAAAGAGAAAAATCAGATTATATTAAGAACCTCAAGATGAATTTCAAAATGAATTTCAAAATGAACTTCAAAACCACTGATTTACTATATATGAATATCATTTAACGGTTTAATTTTTCGAGGATGCAATTTATGTCCCAAAGGGCATGCGAAAAATATAAAATATTTATCTAATAAGATTATATTGCTATTTTCATGTGCGAAAAGCATGTGGAATAGAAAAAAATAATTCATGATATGTGCGAGAGTGTATTAATAAAGTTTAGAGAAGGAGAGTTTTTCTACTTCATCATTCAAATAGAGGAAGTAATCAGCACATTATTTCAAATATTCTTTAGGATTCTTGAATAATGAAATTTTCGAAGATACTTTCGAATTAAATAAACATTCGTGATATTTTTCTTTTGGATAATTGTTTCCAAAGAATGAATTTAAAAAGTTAGATGTTTTTCCATGTATACATTGTTCTTATACTTAAACTTCTTATACTACTTTATATTTTCATTTAAATTGAACCCATAGTATCTACAATATTATCCAGACAAGCTCTAATTAATTAGAGCTCAATTTTTTGTCATCGATAAATATTTATCGATGATAAAAAATTGAATGTGAAAGTGCTGTATCTAATTTTTATTGTAGGTGCGTAAATAATTATCAGTGTCAAAGAAAACGCTCACAGCACTTTTGTGTAATTTTCATTACTGTGTGTGTTACGAAACAGTATATTTTAATTTTTTATGCCGGGGAAATGTAGTTGCATAATATTGCAGGGCATAGATAACACTTTCATGAAGAGGGTTGAAAATAATAGTGAAATATTTGATTACATATATGCTAATGGCATATCCTCATAGACCTAAAAAGCTATTCACATTCTGCAAACCTGACTAATGAAAAGTCCTACTACTTTATTGTATTTTTAAGTCTCTTCTATATTGATCTCTAAACTATAATTATCGAATTATCTATTCCCCCAGCTTTTCTAGCTTTTTTGGGAAAAGAAGGTTGAAAGATATAGTGGAAAATTTAAGAAAAATCGTGGAAAAATGAATTTTGGTAAAAAGTGTTAGAAATATAGGTTCAATTTGACTTTTGATTATGCATTCCATGCACATTCCTATTTCTATTATTTTAATTCAATAAGTATTATTTTAATTCAATAAGTATCTCGTATTATTATTATTATCTCGATTAATCCTTTTCAAATTGCTCATTAATTTTATTCTGAAACGTGAAATTTTATATAAAGAAGTAAATGAAACTGAGGAGAATATTAATTGAGCAAAATGGAAGTAAGGAAAAACTTGAGAAGTTATTGACGAAGTATTTTTCCATAATCTGAGCTTTAGTTTCTATGACAAGACCCAAATGAGAAATCCAGTGCCTAGGGAACTTCTGAGTCTCTATTATTAGTAAGTGATGAATCACCACTTTGCTCTATTGTCTATTCTTCATTCAGTTGTCTGAATTCAAAAGATCTGAATGGATCACGATTTCCGATTAACGTTCCTTCGATTAATTTGCATTCGATTTGATCTGAATACCTGACATGCCTGGTGAGGTTGAAAATGCTAGTGGAAAACCACTACCACCTACCAATGCCACCTACCCTTCTTTTTATTAAGGTGCTGACTGCAATTCAGATTTCTGAAGTACTAAATTTACTTTTATTGTTCAAATATCTTACTATTGTTGCATTTTTTTTAAGAGCTGAGATATTTATAATAGGGGAACACAACTGGAGAGAACTGGAGAGATTCAAAAGCTTTTCATGATCTTTAAAATATATTCGAAATCTAGAAAAGGAAAGAAAAAAAACGTCATTGAAATATCAACAAAAGCAAGCAGCACCTGTAACACAAAGGAAAGTGGTTTTTCATTCGTGCCCTACTAACATCTTAAACCTAAAATGGAGCTTTCAGAAGCTGAAACTTACTTTAGCACCAGTAAGAGGTTTCTTTTTAAATGGATATTACATATTAAAATAAATTCTTAATTCATTTTTAAATACATACTTTTATATTATTTATTACACAGATATTTTACTTATTTCTTTCATGATGCAATTTCATGAATATAATATAATATATAAATTATAAAGCAATGTTAAACAGTGTAAAAATCCTTCACAAAGAAAAAAAGTAAACTCTCAATCTGAATTAATATAAATAAATTATTACAATGAAATAGTGTCGATTCATTTATACTAATTCACTTTAGTAGGCATTTTTACCATCAATTAGTTATAAACTATTAATTCATTTAGTAAGTTTCATTTAGTAAGTTACTAATTGATTTAGTTACCCTTACTAAATGAATAATTTTTAACTAATTAATTTAACTAAAATAGTAAAAATGCTTACTATAGTGAATTAATAAACGAATCGACACAATTTCATTAGTAACTTCTTACTAATTGAGATTGAGAGAGGAAAAAAATGTACGGTTTTTGGATTATAATCAGCCAGCTCTAAATGGATACCCCCACTTTTTCTCCCGAAGCTCAGGTTTAAAGCGAAGCTAGAGAAAGCTTTAGAAGAGGAAAAATGACGCTTGCACGTGTCAATTAAAAGCTGGGGAATATTATATATGCAAAAAATGCAAAGTGAAATAATTATATGATATATATATTATATATTAATATATATATATATAATATAATTGTGTGTATCGAAGTGAAATAAAATTGTGCAAGCTTAGGCATTATAGTAATCACTTGAATACCTTGTTTCTTCGATAGCTGGAGTAACCGGTCTGAAAAACCATAAAAATGTCATCATGTAGTACTTTCGTGACATTTGTCCTTTTTTTTCTACAATGATGCATCTCTAATCATCTGTGAAGCTACGAAGCCTTAAGTGGTAAAACTACGTTCTAGAGGGATGGAATAAGCCGTGCTATAAAATCATCCGAATAGAGGTTCCAACTTTTCGTACCGCGGAAATTTTCAAGCATTTGCATTTTCATTGGACTTTTGTGCCTTCTCTACGTGACAGGCGAGATAATGAGACGTGCGCATATTAAGGTAACGTTTCGAAAAAAAGAAAAAAAAAAGAGTAGAATGGGAGAACGTCCTTCATACTCGGGTGCTAATAATTCATTTATAACTGAATCGACTTGTGATAAGCCGTCTATCGAGGCTTAATCTCTTCGCCGACAATAATTTATTGTCGTAAATGTGCTTTAAATTTCCGGTTGGATTGGAAAACTTCCAAATCTGCAAATTTAAACTCAGTTTTACTATTTTTAATCTAACTCAATAGATATGTACGTAATATACTACGTTTCAATTTGATATATGTTTAAAACATTGACGAATTATTTAAGGGAGAATAAACAGAAAATTAATCAATTTGTCGATCAGTTAAAACGTTTCAAATGGTCGGATTTGAAAAGGAATATATAATTTAAATTTATTCATTTTTCATTGTGAAAAAGGTCGAAATTTGTACATAAAACTTTAATGAGAAACAAAGGGTGAATCGTAAAAGGGTGTTTTTGTGGTCTGTTTTCCTCGTCAGGTGAAAATTTAAATTACTTTTCTATATACAAGGAAAAATGGTAAATAGTACATTTTCTCCCTTTGAAGCGACGTTTTCCAATCAATTACAGCGTAATTACTTTACCAGATGTATTCATTCTCTCTCACTTAGCATATTATCTTAGGAATAAAAACATTAAACATGGAAATAGAAATATTTGGAAATAGAAACATGGAAATAATAAAATATTTCGAAATGCTTCAATTAATGTTTAATTATTAAAAAAATAAATATTAAAAAAAATATAATTGGTTCTCTCGTGATTTATGAAACTTTTTAAAGATTTCCGTGCAATATTTCTGCAACATTACAACAATATTGCAGCAATAAGAAAATATTGTATATCTCGCGAGATAATTATTATTTCATTTGTGATTATTACAAAGCTATACGATTTTTTAAGATTTTTATACAAGTATCTTTCCCGCGAAAGTCCAATATCTTTTACTTTTTCCAGACGTTGATTCATAAGCAATAACTTCACGTCTACATGTGATATAAAATATTTTTGTGAAAGTTTAGCGATAAAAGTATAAGCTTTAGTAAAAGTCCTCAACTATCATAATACAAGTTGACCTATAACATCAAGTTCACAAGTACGCTTTCTTTGAGAAAAGTTTCTATGCAATATTCATATCTCTCCCAACACATTTCGCAGTTTTTTATACTTCGCGAGAGAAGAACGATGTTTTCAGTGGACTGTAAAAAGATGGTACAAAACTTTAAACATATATTCGCATGAAATTCTAAAACCAAATTTTAACATTGGAATCATTAAAAAAATAACTGCTATATTTAATTTTTTTTTTATTTCAATAACCTATGAAATTGTATTTGTTTTCAAATTGAAAATGAAAAAGCTTTGAAAGTTCTATTTTGCTTTTTATCTGTCGTTGAATTTCATTAGATTTTGATAATAATAAAAGTAAATTGATCCAACTATTCAAGCCCCAGATATTGGTTATGATAACGTCTGATAACGTATAGAAATGAAGGAAGAGAATATATCTGAAACTTCATGTGTTCAGCTGAGCTAAAATTTTTATCGCTGACGCCTTGGTATTGAATAAATTTTAATTAAAACCCGGGCATTGAAAACGGCTTTAAAAATGAAAATTACGATCGAATGTTTACCCGAATTTCATAACAAAATGATTAATTGAGAAATGTGTTTAATTTCGAACACTGTGCAAATAATTATAATTATTGAAGTACATTTTTTATTATTCTTTAATCTGCTACTATAATGACCTTTTCAAAATTATTATATTTACATAAACGTTAATTTCTGTAATAAATATTTTATCTCTTTAATAATTCTTTATTACTCTTATTATTCACTAAATGCTATACGCTATATTTTGAGGTACACTTCATGTCGCATATTCAGTTTAATTCGATTTTTTCAAATGTTGCTCAGTTTCCTCATAAAATGGCCGCTTTTATTGCCTATGTAGTAACTTAGTTCCATGAAATCGTTAAAATTAACGACATAAAATAACACGAGTGAGTTTAGTTGTTGTAACGTGGATTATTTATTCATCAACTCATTCAACTTATACGACTGAAGATCATGCTGGAAGCTAATAACTACACCTGTATCTAATTGGCGTTATAAATCGATTCGCATGTATTGTTATAGATATACATTGCAGAAACGTCATACACAGAATACAAATAGCTTCAGTGCTTCAATAAATTTTCCAGATTAACGCTCTAACGATAATATTCTCACAATGTTATGGAACAAACCTGTTTCTAAATTTTTAAGACTAATTAGTTGTGAAGAAATTAAAATCCCAATAATCATAAACATATTCTGCTTTAAATAATAATAATAATAATCATAATAAGTAATCAATTATTCTAATATCAATATCAATTTTTTCATGCATAACTTGTTTCCAAATTTTAATTGGTGAAAACCGTTCACTGAAAGTTAGACACAGTTTAATACAATTATTATTGAAAACTATCCGTTTATGGAAAATTAAACTAGAAATTTTATTAAACGTCTCTGATAGATTTAGTGAAGTTTAAGCTCTCAAACAACTGTAGGATTAAAATTCATAAATATTTCATATTTTGTTGTTTCACTGAAAATAAATTGCTACAAGTATAATAGCCGAGTACAAACACAGTCCTCTCAAAAAATTTATGCGAAAAATAAAGATTAGTACTCATAAGTTTTAATTAAAAAATTTTGTTGAAGTATATGTTCAATTACTTTATGCAAAATAAAAGAATATAAGTGGAACAAATGTAAAAAAAGATAAAGCACATTTCGCTATTGCTTTTCCCACATCGCTGTGCATTCTGCAACCTTCGATTCCCTTTTCCGTAATAAGTTAAACAAATTCACATAAAAAATAGCTTTTATTTTTTCAGTTGACCTAATACTGTTATATGCTTCTACTTTTTCCAGATTGTTTTCCAGATTGCGGCTTTCTATATTTTATTCTGTGCATCAAGACAAGCGATGTAATCGGATTTATTTTAATTCCCAGAGGATCCCGAGCCTTACTCCTTTTATCTATTATGTATTTTCTCGTCGTTTTTCCTTTCGAGATTTTCGAATCTGCCCAAATGATCTTTCATTACTTTTGGGAAATAAGAGATTAAGATATTTACAAAACGTTACAAATGTAATATTACAGTTTTTAAATATACATTTCTATAATATGGAATATGTGCTTCAATAATATAAAAATTTATTTAACCTCAATGACGAGAAAAAGAGAAAAGAATGAAATTAAATTGCCCCATATTTAATAAAAAAATCGCTTTAAATGAAAGCTGTTCAGAATGATAATGCCATTCTATGAGAAAAAATTCGTTTTTTATAGAGTAATATAATTTTATGATCATGTATTCCAATGAAATGCTGAAGCAGCTGGAATCTGCACGTCATTAGGAAGAAAATATGGATCAAACGTATTTTATCTTTTTACTATATTTAACATCTGACCTTTGTCTGACAAATTAAGGAATAATCTAAAAAAGGATTTACATTTCAGTCTTCAATTGATCTCCCTCAAAAATAGATTCATCAAATAATTTAGACTCGAAAACAAACTCTCGAATTTATTTAGTTAAAGAAACTTAAACTAAATAATTTATTATCTTAATTGCATTTTGGAAATATTTCAAAGGTCCTCTAAATGTCATAATTAGTAGATAACCCCACAAACTTTGATACTAATCCTATTGTCACGGGAATGTGCATCACAGCTCGTTTTCGTTCACATTTACATGTTAGTACACACATTTCATGATAACATCAGGTCACGATCGCAGTTACAGCCTAATTTAAATTAAAGCTGTTAAACAAGCCAATTGTAATTTCTGATCCCATAATTTAATTCTGTAATTAAATTAAAACGCTGATCACAGTTTTCCAGCGTTAAGCAAACTAATTTACATGTTCACGTATCGACATCAAATTTAATTAGGTAAATAACTAATGCAAATGTTATAGAGAAATCAATAGTCAAGTAGTATTTTTAAAATTATGCAAGTGCTTTTGAGCAACTTGCATAATTCATTGCATTGAATTCAGCTTAATTTCTTCAAAGGTATTTCTATTTTGTGTTGCACCCGCAACGTCAACACTAAACAAATAACAATTCTACTCTTGGCTAAATACAATGGTAAAGCTCTTAATTGGCACCGTTAAGTAGGAATTCTAACCAATGGAATTTCAAATTTTCTTCCTCTGTGTCTGACCAAAATGAGTTTCCTCTACTGTGAATATTTCGTATTTTCACTCTGTGTACATGTCGTTGCATCTGAGCCAAAAGTTTCTACATATCCATTACCTCTAATGGCTGAAGACTATGTCATGAATATCTTTAAACCTGTTCATGTGAAGCCACTAATAGCTTTTGGCATTTTCCCCTAAATTGCAGAAGATTAGATTTAAATTATAGACCTCCCAATTTCACTCTGCAGTATCTAAGACTGCGAGTGGCTGAATTCTAATATCTAATAGAATACGTTTTTCCACTCAAAACATTTGTCACAATCAGACTCAGGTTATCAAATTGGCCATGCATTTTCCTACATTTTAACCTACTTTTAAGCCTTATGACTTCATGTGAGTACCACGCTGTGGTCCATCGATCCGAGCGCTTGGACCGCTTATTTCAAGAACCATTTAGTCGAAAAGTCTTTCTGATTATCTGCAATCGTATCAGCTTAATGATATATGAACGCCATTTTTCATGTATAAATATCTCGACCATACAGGTAATAAATCAGCATTTTAGTGCTTATATTGCCAATGTTGAAATGCGAATATTTTTTATCTCTTCCACTTTTACCCGTATTCGAAAGTTTAAAAGCATTTGAAGTTAACCATTTTAATTCGAGTGCTTTTAAACTGGAAGCTTTGAATCTCCGATGCATCAAAGGACAGAATATAGTTTATTTAAATTGTAAAATAAAAATTTCAACTTTATTGTAGTAATATCGCCAAAGAAGAAATTTCATGGGCCTCTAAAAGTAAAATGAAGAAAAAGTACTGTTTTTTTTAGACATGAAAAGGAAGTGCACTTGAAGCATTGATGTGCCTAAGGCTGTTTTAAGATTGTACCCGCTTCCACCTTGCGAATATATAATTGCCGACAGTTTTCGCCAATTGTCTGAAAAAATGAGAATCTTGCTCATTTTAATATTTTCTTCGGTCAAATAACATTTTGAAAATGTTATTCTGAAATTTAAAGTAATGCTGGTCCCTGATCATTAATGCAATAGTCAACAAGTGACTTGAAGTTTTTTCAACTGTGTAGATTTCATTAATATTTCCTATTCACAAGAGAGAAAATGTACATTTTTACATTACTTTTGAAAACGTGCATTTGTTTGTTTTAAATTATTTTCCGCAAAAACGCGTAAAACAGAGATAAAAAAAAGTTCTCGGAAGCGAAAGAAGATTACATTTATCGTAACCATTCCAATGCAACATTTTCGTCCCACTATTTTCCTGTTTTACAAAACTGAGTAGATTTAGAAATGTCAATTTATAAAATGCGCGAGGGGAAAATTACATCTGACTACTAATCAATCACAAAGTCATTTTTTTATAGAATAAAAATTTTTAACTCTAATTCTCCATCCATAGAAGATAAGGAATTTATTACCATAGACCCTCGAAATCTGGACCCTAAACTCATGCGTACAGCTCGAAATGAAGGAAACCCGACACCGAAGTTGGTCCGGCAATGAAAACAATTAATTGAATGCAGAACGTGCTGGTGTTTGCGGTTTCTCTCATTATCTCTAATGTCAAACCAATTTCGTGCTGCTGAATAGCTATTCTATATTTTACTCACAGGCTTTGTGATAAGAACCGCGAGAGCGCCAACTTGCTGATCCGATTGTTTTTTAGGCCGTCCAACATCGCCGATGCTGCAACTTCCATTTTCGACCGGTGATATATCAGCGATTGAAATTGAACCTGTAGTTTTTCGACAACGAGTTCCTTATCTTCCTTTTCTTTGTGTAAACAATGCAAAAAAAACTCTCACATTTTCAAACAATGCCTGTATGCATCATTGCAAAATGCTCCTCCCGATTTAGACTCTAAAGCCATCTTATTGTTGCTCTGTCTCTCTCATTTCGTTGATGGTTCCATGTTCCATTTTGCATCTATCCTCGAAAATTTCTCTTGTCCGTGAATTCCACTTACGTAAGACTCACACTAAAATTTTTTCATCCATTGGCCTTGCTCCTATCGTCCTTGGATGCGATCCTTCCACAATCACAATCTACCACTCGTGATCCAAACCACACCAATACATCCAAATCTAATTCCAAGTTAAAAAATTCACAAAACACCTCGCTGCATTTTTCAATTATACTCCTTTGAGTATGAAAACTCTCTTGAATTTTGTAAAATGATGCTCTTTCAAAACGATCACAAGTTTTATCAAATATCTAGGAAGCTGAACTCGAAAGCTGCAGAACAAAATTGAATGTTCTTATAAATAGGTAATAAACATCTTTGTCAATGTTGATCGATTCAAGATCGATGGTCGCGACATACGTCTGGTTCGCTATGCCGGTTGTAACAATGACTTCGCTGTTTGACGCAAAGGCCTCTGGAATAA
The DNA here is from genome assembly GCA_904066005.1 of Synergus itoensis. Lineage (NCBI taxonomy): Eukaryota > Metazoa > Arthropoda > Insecta > Hymenoptera > Cynipidae > Synergus > Synergus itoensis. The sequence goes on along the minus strand of CAJFCP010000476.1, from coordinate 108,018 downwards.
TCTATGCGAGTACTTCTCTGTACTCTCTATTATGTAACGAATAGCGTAAAATTCAACGATTAACGACAATACTGCTCGAAAACAATTCAACAGCAACAATTCTCACTTAGGAGTACAAATTACGATATAAACGAGGGAACTGGATCTACTAAGCTCAACAATTATGTCTTATGTCTTGATAAAGACATCTGAGACTCATTATAGTATCAAGGTTGCCAACAACCAACCACGACCTTCAATCGTTGCTCAAAAATCACTTGTTGTTAAGACACTACTACGGTACCAAGACCTATATCTTATCCATCGATATCAGGTCAGAAATCATCAAATAAGACAATCCTTACTCTCAATTATTCTTTCTATTCTCAATTATTATTATTCAAAAAGAATCGATGTACAGCACAACATTTCCAGATAAGACAACGTGACCACTTGAAACCAAGTTCTAAAAACTGGAAAAACAATTATCGAGTTCCGGTGTGACCCTTGTGTACCAACAAGCAAAGGATCTTTCTTTCCTGCTTCTTGCTTGACTCTCAATTTCCGGGTTTCTCACTCGATTTGGAAGTTGGCACTTTTGAAGTTTTTGGCTCTTGTGCATCTTCACTTCTACTACGGAAGTTGAGGATCGTACGCGTTTTCACCACCCCCACCCACTTTTCTCACTCCGGTACGAGTTTTCCTCACGCACGCGTTACAATTTCCGAGTTTGGCGACTGATTTCGGTTCTGTTTTGCCGACGGTGTTGACGACCGTGACGAAAGGTAAGATGTAGAAAAATGACGAGTAGAGGAAGGGAGTTTTTTACCGATGAGCAGTCACGAGCCCTTCGTCGAGCACTTACTCCGATGGTGGTTGACGGTGTGACCTACTCGCACTGCTCTCAGCTGCTTCAACCCCCAGCTATTCCACCCCCGGTCGTTTTCAACCCCACCGAACTCGGATAACCCCCTCCAACGGGTGGCCACTTCCGCGCTCCTCCTCGCGCATCTAGAAACTTGCACACACCCTAACCACCCCGTGTCTAACCCTCCTGTCCCCGACACCCGACACCCCACAATCCGTATATCCCTTCCCTCGCATACCGCCCATCAAACAACCCTGTCGTCCACGCTTCCTCTTCGGTACACGCTCCAGCCGACTCGCATCCTTCACAGTGTGTGAAATCGTTCCCACCAATCCACTGGAACGATTTCGACTCTTATCAGGGTCTGAAGATCGTAGACCTGTTTTTTTATTAAATTTTACAACTTTATCATATGAATTTATTAAGGGGGTATTCTACTTTGAACGCTCGAAAAAAGAGCTATTTTTGTGAAATTTTTGTGAATTTTTTGTGAGATTATTATTAAATATGATAATGTACGGTTTATATAGCATAATAAATATACTGTTTATATACACTAAACAATTTTTTTTATTCATTTTATGCATTTTTTAAATTCGAAAACTGCAGTTAAAGTCAACGCCTCGAAAAGTAGGTAGGTGTACGGTGTTAATGAAATCTCGTTAATGGTTGACCTTAAGGAGAAAAATCAAATAGTTTTAGGTCTAGTATAACACCAGTAATCCATGGAATTACAATTTTGAATATACATGTAAAAATAACAAAATGGCGACTTAAAAAAAAAAGAAAAAAAAAATGTTATTTTTTTTCGCTGTTTTTGGCAAAAAAAATGTGGTTAAAATGAAAATTTTTATATAATTCTAGTTCCATGTGTTGGTCTAAGTGTACAAAGTATGTGTTTAAAAGTTCATAACAATCGGTTCAGCAGTTTTTGAGATTTCGTTAACACCCCCAAAATTTTTTTTCGAAAAATTCGAATTCTAACAAAGTGAAATTCGCGAGTAAAAACTTTAAACGCGTTTTTCTCGAAACTACTTTTATCAAATGGCGGACAGTTAATCTCCTTTCTAAATCTGAATTAGTAAGAAGTTACTAATGAAATAGTGTCGATTCGTTTATTAATTCACTTTAGCAAGCATTTTTACTATCAATTAGTTAAAAACTACTAATTCACAGTAAAAAAATACTAATTTATTTAGTAAGGGTGATTAATTGATTCGGTCACCCTTACTAAATAAATTAGTATTTTTTTACTGTGAATTAGTAGTTTTTAACTAATTGATAGTAAAAATGCTTACTAAAGTGAATTAGTAAACAAATCGGCACTATTTCATTAGTAACTTCTTACTAATTCAGATTTAGAGAGTCCGGAACTACTCGACCGATTTAAATGTTTTTGGTCTTGTTTTGTTCGTTGAGATGTTTTGTAAGCCAATCTACCACATTTTGCCATGTTTTTTTTATTTTTCAGATTCACCAATTCTGAGATTTACTGTCCGCCATGGGACAGAATTTTTTTGAGACCTCGGCTTTGGCGCCTCCTGGATAGCTGTTAAAAAATTAAATTAAAAAAAAATTAAGTATTTTTATATTTTATAAGCTTCAAATAAAAGTTTAAAAAAAAATTCATTGTAATATCTTATACAGGGCCTGAAAAACAAATTATTGAAAATGTTGCATTTTTTAGCCTTCCAAAGGTGGTGGTCACCTACCTTAACACTATCAGCTGGTATCTAGTGATCAGGGAATTGGAAATCCCTGGGTTTTTCCCGGTTTTTTCCCAGTCAAATAAAATTTCCGGGGTTTTTCCGATTCCCCCGTCTGCTAGACATCCTGACTATTCACAATCAATTATATTTTTCTTATTATCTTGAAAGTCGAGTCTGGCCCAGATCACAAAACTTACTAATAACATTGAACTCAAAGTAAAAACAAATTATTTTAGGTCCGATCCGCTAGCACCTCCACAATCGAATTTCAATATTTCTTTTATGCCATAATTTCGGGCATAAATTTGGGTGGAGATGCTGACTATTTTGCATCATAAATTTAATCCCAATAATTAATTTAATAATAATAGTTTAACTAGCACCACGCTAAATAGCGGCAGACCAGGGGCTAGCTAGACGGTCTAACCAGAAACTCGTGTTACAGGTCTGGCTAGCCCTAGACTAGACCGTCTTATCTGCACCAGATTAGAGACTAGACGGGTCTAGTCTGGGGCTGCCCTAGTGGAAATTGGTCTAGTGTTTTCTTAACACTTTCAAGTAATTTGTAGGGCTGAAATGTGGAAAAACTAGACTGGAGAAAATAGGCAGTGCCTAATTAGAACCTAAATAGAATTTCCTGAACCAGATTTGAATGAGGAAATTCTTGACTAGTAATCAATAAAATTTCCTCATTCAATACGAGATTCGTTTTTTTCCTAGATACAAAATAACTACTATTTCCTGTATATACTTTAAATAAATTCAAAAAATATGTGATTAAAAATTCAATAATTAATTTGATTTAAACAAATTTAATTTGATTAAATATTCATGTTTTCCACAAAATTTGGAAATTTGTCTTTTCTGCTATTAATATTACAACTTCTTATTGTTAAAATTCATTTTTTCTATATTTCTGAATATAAATATTCATTCATGTGTTTATTTGGACGTTCGCATTCCCATTTTCATAATTTCTGTTTCAGCTTATAATATATAATGAATTCTAGATTTCAGAATATACGTATATGCAATTTCTAATATGTTCAATTCTAATTTAAATAAATGAATTAAATTTCAGATAAAAATTTTTAACAGTGATAACTAACTAGATTCCTCCTAGATTTCCTAGTCACTAGTCAGTTCCTCACTCGAAGAAGCGTTACATTCCTCACTAGTAACTGACAAGTTTCCTAGTTGGATGCTAACCAGACGTAGGGAAAAATTTACTAGAAACTTGCATAAAACTAGGACCAATTTATTATTTTTATATTTTAATTTATATTTATTTTATATTAATTTATATTTTATTTTTTAAATGTGGGCAAAAAAAATTTATAAGCAGGAGGTAGTTTGGTCGTGTAATTAGCGCAGATCATGTCCTTAATGTCAGAAGATTTTTCCACTAGGGGAAATTAATTTAATTACTTGATAATTCGCGATTGGAAATGAAAATTTTCTGGATTCGCGCATGATGTAAATTTAATGAAACCTACAGCAACAAATCTTTAGAAATTGATTGCCTTCAGTACCTATAATCATATTTTATTTTCATCAAAGTAGAAATTGGATATAACAGCTTGATAATAGTAAATATATAATTTTATGAGTTATTAAGAAAAAATAATCAGTTAATACCTAAAAATGAATGTTTTTAAACATTTAATTATTTAACATTTAATTTTTTAAAGATTAGAATTAAAATGAATTCCTTAAAATTTTCCAATGCACAGAGCATGAATTCAATTTATATGTCAACCTCTTATTGGATCCGGGGATTTCGATTCAATGTCAACGACTATTACAAGGGTAGAAAAATCTCTAGGAAAAGGGGAGATAAGGGTACAAATTGATTGAAAATCAGATTCAGTATTACTTGACTGATTCTGAAAATATATAAATCTTCATGAAATCGAATAAATAAATAATGTATGTAATGATATAGAAACGTATAAAATTACCTTTAATCTAAAAATAGGTGAATTTATAAATACTGAGAACAGCAACTTTATATTTTCTGCTTAGGTATAGATATAGGTATTCAAGAGTTAAATAAAAAATCTCTTAAGGATTACTTACTGGATTAAACGTCCATCAACCGTAAGGAGATTAACTTAAAAAATATACCTTTTCGCCATCAAGGAAATCGAACATCACGAGCTTACTGGCTTTCTGAGTGGATATTATCCAACCGAATAGATAGCTATACATACCTATATATAAATATATAGCGCTACTCTCCAAATATTCACGGTCTTTGGTCATAGGACCCTTGTTTTTGCCTAGAGTCAAGTGGAGAACACCAATTCATGTAACATGAATCGAGTTTCTCAATATATTATACAGGATAATGCATGAGAGTATTCTATTTCTTTAGGGGGAGAATTTCATTAACGTTTTTCTCTCACTCAGTTGAACAGAGCAATCGATCTTAGTTTGAGTCGATATCGCTAAGAAAATGAAATTTTAAAAGCACTTCTTCATTCTACATCGTATGGCAAATCATATCAAGCTCTTAAATTGGAAACGAGAATTTTTATATCTGACGGCAAACCAACACGATTATTTCACTTCTTACAACTTTAACTTCAAGTCGTTCAAAAGTCAATTAGGTTTGAATCAATAATGAAAGATAAAATGAGAAAACTTTCGAGAAATTTTTAAAGAGGAACTACTTTTTTAGAGAAGAATTTCAGGAGGTTTCTTTTAAGGGATTTTGACCACTTTCAAGTGATTTTTACGAAATTCAAAAGTTTTTATAGGATATCAAAAGATTTCAGGATATTTCGTACGGCCCTCTGCTATGACCCACTTCTCTTTTCTTTTTGAAGATCTTTGCTCGCCCAGAGCTATTTAACGATTGAAACAATTCTCTTTTTCTTTCTGGAATGAAAATTGGTTGCTTCTCCAATGGTCAAGTTAATAATGCAGTAGAATGCTTTTCTCGTTTTTTTTTTGCTAATTAATCCCTTCTCGTAGGACGCAACGAATTACAGAACCCAGGTTCGAAACAATTGATCCATGCCTTTCATTTCCGGTCATCAAACATTCGGAAACTCGTCTTTCACAACGTTGTCCTAGAATTCTGAATAAATACGAGCCAATTGAGTAGACCCAAGCAATTTGATTCTAAATAGAACAGTAAACGTTTAAAGTCACAAAGGTTTTTCATTATTTGTTCATTCCCATATTCCCAAGCTTCTAAAATTTGTTTCATTACGAAAATGTTCCTAAATGTTCCACTGTGCTTCTATAATTCATTGAATTAAGTCGTTCACCTTTTGGGTCGTTTAGCCTTCTTTCTACTTTACCAAGAATCTTTTACAAAATTTTGAAATATTTTACAGCTGAGAAAATTGCAAGTCGCATTAGATACGATGAAAATTTATCTGTTTGCTCTCGGATATGGTGAGAAACAGTTTGAAAGTAGTTTTCACAGAGACGATGCACAAATCCGTTAAACCTCACTCTCAGAAATCCTTTGGCTGCAGGAAAATTCTCGATTCGTGTTTATGAATAATGTTTCTATTAATCATCATTGTTTCATGCTTACGAATCTGAGATTAATCTATTTTTTAAACAGACAAACTTTAATGAAATATGCTTTGTGAAGTTTATGCTCACTTAATATCATTTCTCGAAGTAGTTCTTTTACAAATGGTGATCACGAAAATAAATATTCTTTATTAATTTGCTTTTCGAGAATCGACGGATGCTGAATATATGAATTTTCATTAACTTGGTATTTTTATAGATGAGTTTAATCTACTTAATCTTGTGCTAAAAGATAAACGAGTTTTATTAGAATTTATTTACTTTTTATTTACCTTATATTTTTATTATTTATATCGCTGTTTTTATAATTCTTGAGAAAAATTTGTTATACTTGAAGTTTGGAGCATGTAACGTGCATATTTTTGGGATCAATCTCGAAGTTTAAAGACCGGAACACAAGTTAAAACGAGCAGAGTTCAGCAACGTTTGCAAAGATTTAACGAGGACTTGCCCTCGAGGTTTTCGCAATGTTTGTTTTCCAAACTTTTAAGCATGAAATTCTTCAAAAATTGCACTGCGAGTGATATATACCACTTGGAAAAAAGAAAAATTTATCTTTCTTTAAAAAAATCTTAAAATACTAAAAAGGGAGAAAGAAATAGAATTAATTCAACGAATGTGTTTGGAAGAACCAAATTGGCCAGATTTCGCCCCAGAAAATGATTAATCAGCACCAGTGACATTTAATCGGACGAGGTTGATTTTAATTGAATATCAACGGAAGCTGTTTTCAATTAGCAAAGATCAATCATTGTAATCTGTTTACATATTTCACTGTGATTAAAAGTAAATCCAGTTCAAGTAATCTACAACAATAAATTAACAACTCTTGAAAGATAAATCAAAAATGGAATATTATTTTGCCTCCTGATTAAGTTATTTTATAAAATACCCTGAATTATTCATAAAACGGGGAATTTTGTTCTTTTGTTCCGATTAATGTCTATCTAGTAATAAGTAATTGTTCTAAAGATTTCAAGAGAATTCAGGACTTGCAATCTCGTCGAATTAATCGTGAAACTTTATAAGAAACTTTTTGCCAATTGCTATCTGCAGACAGTAATTTTCTTCTGGATAATTCTAAGAAGAAATAAGCTAAATCCTAATGATCCAAGAGATAATCATGGATCGTACTATTGAAGGGAAAATCTTGACCAATCGGGATCCTTCGCAGGATTCTATATGTATTTTTTATAAGAAGAAAAGCGAAGACCATAAATACAAAAGCAAAGCGACCGAGAAACGAAAACTCGCAGTTTTAAGTATTTTCAAGACAATACTTAGTACTACAGTTTCTTGACCTATTTCCACGAATATAGAAATGAATTCTGGTTCATCTTGGCGGCAAATTTGCTAAGTACATCGTGGTTCAAGAGTAAAAACCTCCATGTACTTCAGAATCTTTTGAAAGTACGAAGTCTTGTAAATATTGTGAGACCTCGAGACAGTCTTCAAAGTTGAAAACTATTCTTCATAAAAGATGAAAAGTTGATACTCCAAACAATATTCCTACATATTTCTCCCATTTTTCCCGTGGAATGTAGCATCAATATTGACCCGTATTCAGTGACATATCATATTCGTGCACTAATAGTTTAGTTTTCGACGAAAAATGACTAAAACAAGTAAATATTACGATTAATTTCTAAGTGTGTCAAATGCGTACACAGTTCCTGTTGCGATGATTGAAATGAGGTCAAACTACTAATCGATTTTTAATTAATGCAATACTAGTAAGAGATGAATTAATATTTAAAGAAAATGTATATGAACCTATATTTCGGGATTATTAATTAATTTCCATTAGCTGATGTCAAGTCTTAACTGTCATTAAAAGATGTAAATTATATATAATATACATATATATACTCATACTCATATAGATATAAAATATAGATATGCTTATTCAGACTCAAATGTAAAACACTTTTATAGTAGCAAAATCCATTTCGTTTATATTCTTCATGTACGAATATATGTGAAGAAAACAAATTTAAGTTAAATTTGACTTGGACACTAGCCAAAAATATATGCGAGTTCATGCAATAATTTCACACCCTCAGAATGCTATCAAGCGTCAAATAACTTTTTAATTGGAAAGCACTGACACAATGTCAAGTGAGCCAATAAAGCTCGATCGGGTTAACGGATGTTGTACTAATTCAAACTGTAGTGCTGCAAAAGCTTTTTCACTGCTGTATACAACCCTCAAGTTTTTTTATTTGTCATGCTGCTTGCAATATTTGAAATACGAATTAATTAACAATTAAAACAAGATTGACAACGAAACCTTTGAATTCTAAAATGTACAAATATTTTCTTTGAAAAGATATCACAATTTTCTATAATCTCCAAACGAGCTTAAAAAGACGGTGCAAAGTGAGCAAAAGCTGAGAGCATCGAAATCGTTTCCAATCTTGAAATGCGATCTTGCTCGCTTAAAGATTGTGTAACTTTAAGCGATTTTTGGTGTACTTTTGGCGTGAAAAGTTGCTTGTACACGTTGAAGATGAAAGCCAAACGAGTAAGGGTGTGTGATAGAAAAGACGAGCACATTCATGAAAAGAAAAGCCAGGAAGGTTGAATGGAAGAGCAAAAAATAGAAACATTCATCAATAAGGGATCATCCACAGGCTATTACTTCAATGTACAGGTTTTCAAAATTTACTTCCGTTCGAATATTAACATTAATATAAATTCAATCTGCAGCCTCTAATACCAGATAATAATAAGCTCGAGAATTTAATTCATCTGATGGTAGGAAAATTTATATTTTTAAAAATCTATTTTATCTTCTATAACGGTTCCAGACGGTGCAATAAATAAATCTAACCAATCTATAAAGCTTCCGTTTGATGGAAGGCTTTAATTATCCAGCGTCATCTACCAGATGTGTTCGATATTGACGTTAATAAATGCCCTCAACAAGAGACAATATACTCCAAATAATCGATTCAAATTACAGTTTACTATTTACTTTACATCTGAATATCCAATCAGAACCCTGTACACTGTCGATTAATATTTTATGAATTTGATAAGAGAATAAAATAATAAAGCCTTGACGACATCAAAATTATGATATGTTGCAAGATTTGATGGATTTGATTTATTACTCGTATAATCTCATTCAATGTATAATAATGAATGTAGTATTTTGCATCGTCAGAAAATTTCGGTTGAAGATCCAGACAACCAAAAATCCCGATGATTTACGTAATGCTTCTTACGGAATCTGAACGATACGCCTTCCCACTTTACTTTTTATATAAAAAGCAATCTTTAATCCTAACGCTTTAGCCAGAACCCTCTTTTCAATTTTGTATAGGAAAACAAACAAGTTGTCGTATTATGTAAACTAGGCGAAGCTTTTATCAGACTAGATTTAACCTTTAATATTTTCAATATAAATTTCGTGAAAATACTAAACATGCTCATAATTTTATTTATCTTTGCTTTGTTTCCCTTTACAAAATTTTAAATTTTCACGGAAAAAAGCAAATGGCTGAATTTACCATTTAAAATAGTGAACATGCGCTCTGAATGCATTTTTCCAAGAATTTAGTAAGTTTTACTATTTAAAATTGTAATTTTTGCTAAGAAAATTGCAAACCCTGTTTTTTCATTGTAAAAGTTACAATTTGAAATAGTAGAAGTTACTAAATTCCAGGAAAACTGCGTTCAGAGCGCATGTTAACTATTTTAAATGGTAAATTCAGCCATTTTCTTTTTTCCGTGTTATTATGTGAAATCGAAATATAAATCTTAGGTGAAAATGTTTCTATACACTTCAAACTTTGGTAGTTTCGTGATTTTAAGATTTCTGACGATAAAGTAAGGCTTTTTGTTCATCGATTCAGAATAAAGAAGAGAGAGTCAATTCTGTGACCCAGAAATCGACTGTTGGAGGGATTATTCGTTTTCTCGTTTTTCCGAATCACCCCATACGACTAGCCTCCTCCTGATATGGTAGTTTCTGGATCACTTCGACATATTCTCATGTCAAGAAATTTCTATTCATGACATCACCAGCCACACCTCGCACTCATAGTAAACTTACATTGAACGAAACATATACGTTCCCTTTCTCAAATAAATTATGCATCCTGTGTCTCATTTTATATTACCCTCACGACATTTTGCGCTGTCGGCAATTATTTTAAATTAAATTTCAAATGAATAATATCGAAAAAACAAGGCTACAAATACCTATTAATAATTTAACAGGGTGGCTACAAGATTCAATTTTTTCATTTCTCTGATATTTCCCTGACTTTTCCCCGATTTTCAGACAAATTTCGTTGACAGAAAAGTATGAAAAATGCGAACAAATTTTCAGTAAAAATACTATAGAAATTTTTCAAAAATTTCGTATAATATCACTTTAAATATTTTGAAATTAAAAATCACTTTACAACACTTAAAATTCGTAAAAATCTCTCAAAATTCCTAGAACATATTAAAATTTGACGAAATCTCTTCAAATTTGTTAATATTTCATGTAAACCCTTAAACTTTCACTAATTGTTTTAAAATTCCTCAAAATCACTTTAAATAATTTAAATCCTTAAAAAAAAAACGTCAAAATCTTTTAAATTCCTAAAAATCTCTTAAAATTTCCTACAATCCTTCAAAATTCCGCAAAATCTTTTAATAATCTCTTGAAACATTTCAAAATTCCACGAGAAACTTTAATATCTCTCAAAATGCGTCAAAACTGAAATATTTTTAAATTCCTAGAAACATCTTTAAATTCTGTAAAATTTCACTATAAAATATCATAAATTCTTTAAAATCTATTAAAATTCCATGAAATCCTTTGAAATTCTCTAAAGTACATTAAAACCTTTAAATAAAAATTCTTAGAAACAAAAACCTCACAAAATCCTTTAAAAATCAAAAATAATTTTTGAAATTTTTTTTAATTCCACGAGAAATGTTTAAATTCCTTAAAAGCATTTTAAAAATGTCAAAGTTTCTTTAAATTTTTACAATCTTCTTAAAATTCTTGAAAACCTCTTGAAATTCCATAAAATTCTAAAAAATCTTTTATAAATCATAAAAATCTTGTGAAGATTCTTTAAAGTTTTAATTTAATACAAAATCACTTTAAGAAAATTGAAATTTCTTACAAGCCCTTTAAAATCCTTTAAAATTGCAGGAGAATATTTTATAATTACTTAAAATTCCTTAAATATCTTCCAAGATTCTTAAAATCCTTTATAATTCCATGAAAACCTTTTAAATCCTCTAAAATACGTAAAAATCTCTTAAAATTTTATAAAACTCCACGAGGAACATGAAAATCCCTTGAAATCAATTTAAAAAAATCAAAATTTCTTAAAATTCTTACAAGCTTTTTAAAATCCTTTAAAATTCCTTAAAATTCTTTGAAATCCCTAAACTTTCATAATTATCTCTTAAAATATCATGAAGTCTTTTAAAATTCCACTAAATCTTTTAAATATTATACGAATCACTTGTAATCCCTTTAAATTCCTAGAAACCTCTTAAAATCTTTTAAAATCTCTTGAAATCATTAGAAACTGAAAGAATCTCAAAGAATGCCTGGAAATTCTTTATAATCCTTCGAAATCCTTGGAAAGTTTCTAAAATCTGTTAAATAAATTATAAAATCTATATAAGCAATACGATAAAAATAAAATAATTAGCATAAATGTTAATTTCTATTTTCCCTGGCAATTACCCGCATTTCCCTAACATTTCCCTGACAAATTTTTTCTTCCCTGACATGTGGCCACCCTGTTGAATTTCACTAGCAAACCGACATTATTATTTTGTTTTCCTTCTTACAACTTCAATTCAAAAGCTTACTTACTTTCATTCAAAAGCCAATCAGATTTATAACAACAATGTATCCTGGATTTTCGAGACACTTCGTTACACCATTTTTAGAGAAAATAAATTACATTTAAATGAGATATAAAAAGTATATTTGAAAACTACTGCATCCTTTGCACTAATTTCAGAGATAAACAATTCTTTGGTGTATAAAAAACATGAAAAAAAATCGTCTCTGTTACTGACACGAGTTTTGTAATTGATTCACATCTCCGCCGTACTACGTGTTGGTTTTTACGGCACAGTAAATCTTGGGATTTATTTTAATCTGCAGGGATATTGTAATTTTTACAACAATTTATAATCTAGCTACGTTGAAATGAAATTGTTGAAGATTAGTCTCAAATGTATCTGAATTTCACATGAATGACCTGATTCGCGTTTGTTTTAAAATTAAACCTTTTATTGATCATTTTTGAGTCGAATACGTGCTGCGATCAGATGTAGATCTAATAGGAAATTGAGCTGAAGCTCAATCAATTCAATTACATTAATCATATTAATTAAAGGAAAATATAAAATTCCTATTAGAGATAACTATAGTTCTGATAAAAAATTTAAATGTTAATTTTTCCCTGTAAGAAAATTTATCTTCCTCCCAGATTGGAAAAGGCACAATTTTTCACTTCCCCTCTCACTAAAAGTTATAAAAGTACATCGCAAAAAACATGGAATAAAAAATTGCGTTCCTTTATACGGTTATGAATATAATGAATCTAATGAATAAATTCGCACTGAGTATTTTCATTTCGTTTTCACAGATTTGATTTGGGTATTTTTGATGAATTTTTCATTCCGATTTCAATCTTGAAGATTGAAAGATATAAAGTTCTTAATCACAAAGAGACAAGAATTGCTTCCTTTCACCATCAGGCCTGTCATCCATTGAACATAAAAATTCTCTATTTCTTTTGTCACAGAGCCTTCATGTATACAATCGACCCAATCTTTCAGTTGTTCTAGTACAAGGGATCAGGGTTATGCGGCCTCAAAAGATAAAGATCTATATGTTACTTACGAAAAAAAAAAAAAACTTATTGTTGCCAATGTCGATTTTACATCAAGCCGCGAGCAAACTTTTGACAGACTTTCCTCTCGAATTTACAAGTTTGTAATTCTCTGATGGTGCTTTTACGAATTTACAACGAACTACTCTAACTCTGTTACAGAAATGTACTCGAAATACTACCATTAGCAGAGTGGCCACGAGATAACAATTTTTCAATTTTCCTGACGTTTCCCTGATGTTTCTCTGACATTTCTCTGACATTTCTCTGATAAAAAAATATTACAAATGCGAATAAGAGTTTATCCATAATATTGACTTGATTTAGAATCTTAGAAAGATTTTCTTAGAAGATTTTCCTTCTGGGAAGAATAAGGAAGCGAGAATGAGATGCTTAGAGGATTGGATTTTTGAGATATGATGAAATTGTTGCAATTTCAAGGGTCTGGACGTTCCGGTAATGGGCTTATGCCCCACCTTGCCCCCTTCTTGCCCTCAACTTGTGTTGAGACGAAGCAGTACTATCTTGACTGCATTATTGTTTATAGAGATACTGCGTTTCATATCAGAGATGATTTCGCTTAGGGGGTTTATAGGATGTGGCTATAAAAAAACACCCCTGCTGCCAGTTTCTCATTCCTTGTTGATAGCTGTAGTGAACGTGACCAAGTACACTGGTAGGGAGAAAAATACCAATTCTGCCAAGACACTAGGCTCGTATAATGAAGAGTACTTGAGAGATGATAGGATATCTCTCTACCGATATCCATATCGGTTTCCTGTTCCTATTGATTAATATTCAGAAAATCAGCTCTGAATTACTACAACTGCGTTTTCATGGATAAAAAAATGAAAAGAATATATCAGAGAATTCCGAGGACACAATGAGACTACGTAGAAAAGGATCATGGAAGCTTGGTGTGTGTTGGCAGAGATGAAGAGTAATTGGATGACCAGATTCATTCATCAACCCGAACATCGGTTGGTAACATACCTTTCTCCTTGTTGTGTTTGCCATAAAAGATTTAGCACCATACTGACGACTCAGAGGTGCAGAAAGACGCTTTTTGGAGATTTTTCTGACTCGGATTACTCTCTTTAATAATGTTTTATCGATTTGCATATAAACTAGAAAGCCGTTTCATAAAATTCGTATAACAGCAAAATCGTTTTAGCAGTTCATGGGGAGTGAAAAAATATGAATATGCCAATGCATATTTTTTCAAAAATATTAGAACGTTATGGGGTTTCAAAAGATTCCATTCAATCTACATGGAAGAGTAAAAGGAAAGAAAGAAAATAATAATTATTAAGAAAAATCCTATCTTAAAAAAGTGGTGTCACGAAATGTCTCGAAAATCTCGCATACATTGTTGTTGCAAACATGATTGGCTTTTGAATGACTTGAAGTTGTAGGAAGAAAAACAAAATATGCGCGTTTGTTTGCCCTCGTCCCTTAAAATATCACGAAAACCTTCGAAATCCTTGTAAATTCTACAAAATATTTTAAAAATCATAAAAAACCTGTTGAAATCCCTCAATAAAATTCCCTGGCAAGTTTTAAAATTCATTAAATTCCATAAAATATTTTCAGTCATAAAAATCCCTTGAAATCCAATTGAAATTTGATCAATTTCATGAAAACCTCTTAAAATTTCCAGAAACTTCTTGAAATTCTTTAAAATTCTACGATAACTTAAAATCCCTTTATTTATATCTTATAAAATCCATTAAAGGTATTAGAGATCTCGTCAAATTCTATGAAATCCTTAAAAATAACATAAAATCCTTTAAAAATCAGAAAAATCTCTTGAAATCCTTTAAAATTATTATAAATCTCATAAAATTTAATAAAACCCTTAAAGATACAATAAAGTCTTTTAAAAATCATTAAAATCTCTTGAATTCTCTTAAAATTTCTGGAAATTATATGATAAAATTTAAAATCGCTTAAAATCCTTTACGATTATCAAAAACTTTTCGAAATTTCGAAAAATTTTCACGAAAACCTTCGAAATCGCTTAAAATTCGTGAAAATCTCTTAAAATTTCCAGAAAATTCTTGAAAATCTTTCAAATTCTATGAGAACAATTAAAATCCCTTTTATATCCTTTAAAATTCATTAAAAGTATTAGAAATCTCATCAAATTCCATGAAATCCTTAACAATTCTACAAAATCTTTTAAAAATTAGAAAAATCTCTTGAAATCTTTTAATATTATTAGAAGTCTCATAAAAATCCATCAAATCCATAAAAATTCTACAATATCTTTTAAAAATCGACAAATTTCTTGAAGGCTTTTAAAAAAAGTGTACAGCGTTCGAAATCCTTTTAAATTCTACTAAATCTTTTAAAAATCGTAAAAATCTTTTGAAATCTCTTAAAATTCCTTAAAATTTCACGAAAACCTTAGAAATCGCTTAAATTCGTTGAAATCTCTTTTAAAAATTTTTAAAAACCTCTTAAAATTCCACAAAATTTCAAAACATTTAGAATCCCATAAAATCCCTTAGAATTCTTAAAAGTGTCTTAAAATTGCATGAATTCCTTCAAAATTTCACGAAATATCCCAAAATCCCTTAAAATTCTACGAAATTTTTTTAAAATCCTAAAAATCTTTTGAATTTCGTAAAAATGACTTAAAAATCGTTCAATTCCTTTAAGATTTTTAGAAACTTCTTGAAATTTCTCTCTAAAAAAGTGGTTCCTCTCTAAAAATGTCTCGAAAATCTCGCATACATTATAGTTTCAAATCAGTAAAGAGTTTCAAGTTGTAAAAAGAAAAACAAAATAATCTGTGTTAATTTTTAAATCTGCTAGTAATTTAAAATCTGGAGCTTTGTTGACCAGTTGTACTGTCTACTTTCAGATTGTATTCGGTTAGGGGCAGAATAAATAAGTTTGAATGCAGAAAGTTTGGTGCAAGGGAACCGGGAATGCACGCGATCTATTTCTTCGAGATATTCATCTAAAAAGTTTGCGTGCACATTGATGCCAAGTTATACGGATGCAGTTCGATTATGAAGAACTACAACACGTAAATTGTACGATTAACTGAATCGTATAACTATCGTATAATTTTTCATAGAAACAGCTGCTGCGCCAATTGACATTATTCCACTTTTATATTCTCCTTGTGCAATTTGTGCAGGGATTCTTTTAAGCCACGTTAAAGTTCCAAACGCTGAGTAAATATATAACTCGCTTTCTTTTTGTTCATTGAAACTGCTACTTCCGTTTGGCCTAACGATCATCCTTTTTAGTATAACGATCTCCCAGAAGTTGGCCGTTGTATTTTATTTTTTCCCGTTTTTGTTACCACAATGCAACTTCCAATTCAGAAAGTCTCATTAAACTTCGCCTTTTATGAAAATAGTAGATTAACATTTTTTATTCATAGAAAGTGGATCTCGTTGCGATATTAGAATGTCAGTCATCCGAGTTATTGTTATTAAAAAAGAAGAAAAGGTGATTTTTCTTATAAAACTGATGAGAAATAGGTGAAAAACTACGAGGGAGCAAAAAATGAAACAAACTTAAACAAAGTTGAGATATTAAAAAGTTTAGCTAAAAGAAAAAAAAGAACCTTGACCTCTAATTCAAGTCCATAAATTCAAGTCAATAATTTCCCATATAATTCAACTTTATCAATTGGAAAAAGGTGAGAAATTTTCAAAATAGGTGAATAAATTCAAAATAGCTGAAAAAAGGAGAATAAATACATTCGATTCGAACTAAAGTTCTCCTTCAGGTCTAACTTTCTCCCACAGACTTAAAATTCCTATTGGGAAATAAACTACATTCACATTCTGACTTCTGTTCTAAAGTGAACTTGAAGATGGAACGATTTTCGAAACAGAGTGAATTTCCGTTTAGGGCATTGTTTTGATATCATGTTAAGAATAGAAGAGTATGTTAGGGTCCATAAAGGAAAAGTTCTCTATGAACTCAAAATCATCAAAGAGAGTAAAGTTTCTTACATGTAAATTCATTCTAACAAAGAGGCTCTGCTTCCTGACTTAAAAGTGAATTTATCTCCTTCCAAGAACAATAGCGACAAAATTATATTACAGCAAACCTCTATTCTCTGTGTCTGGTATATATATATATGAAGAATTTAGAGTACCACGAACCTTCTGACATTAAAAGGTTCAAGAGACAAGATTATATAAATCAAATTTGTTACATTATTGATCAAACAAAGCCAGAAGATCTATTTTTGCTACAAGAGAAATATTTCTAAAGCAATTTTCTTTCGAAGGTGAATGGAAGTACTAATAAAATGAAGTACTAATCAGTTTGTGATATATTTACATTTTTTATTTTAAAAGGATAAATCTGATATGAAAGGGCGGATTTAAAAGCTTGGTGTAAATATCGAATTACGGTTCATCGAAGTATCAGATGTGCATTTGGCGAATAAACTCAAATCTCAAATCCCTAAATTACATTTCCTCGTAAGCTGCTGACAGAAAAGGAGAGAAGCATAAGAAGATTTTATTTTACAATCGCCGATGGAGCGGTCAACCGAGCCCAAATAAATGTTTTCCCAGCTTTAAAATATCGATTTGACTTACTGCAATGTGATTCTTAAATCTATTTTCAATGCCAAAGGGAATTTCAAGAGTTTACTTTTCCATTTGAAAATGTTAAGTTTCATTTCCAGTTTCAGAGGAAAGTTTCAAGATTCAAGGAACAATGTTTTCATTCACGCCAAAGTTTTTAAGAGACAAAACAATCTTCTGTAGCCGAAGGGATGTTTTGCATATAAAATACAGTTATAATTTCCGTGGGAGAAAATTTAATTGAATTAACAAAAGTATTCTCAAGTTCTCAATCTAAAAACGTGTTGACCGAAAATCTAAGTTAGAGGAGAAACTACGTTAGAAGAGAAACTACGTTAGAGGAGAAACTCACTCTTTCAAGGGCAAACTAAGGATCTTTATACATCTATCGATTGTGGAGACTGAAACTTGGCTCTAGAAGTCAAGAATTCGTCTAGGAAACACAGCCGAAAGTATAATGACTGAAATAGGCGTCTACTCTCTGTTAGAAACCTCTCACATAGTAAACCTTTGATCGAAAAAGAAGAAGAATAGACAGAAGCGAGAAGTTACTCGTTCCATTCTTCCGCCTAAACTGTTCTCCAGATTGAAGAGCTTTCGATCGACATCCACGTCCAATCCAGCCTGGTGTCACCTAGTCAAGAGGAAGTAGGAAGGGCAAATCTTTTTCAGAGTAATCAAGATAAAGAAAGGTCAGACTCGCGGGAAATAAGGACTGCGCTTATATGTGAATATATATATATATATATATATATATATATATATATATATATATATAGATATAGATGCAGCTAACTTTGGTGTCATGTACACATTTCGCATCCCCTCTGGTAACGAGACTTTTCGAACTTCTCCGTTTCTATCTTTTTAAAATCCGAGTAATGTTTAGCATGTATATGAATAAGACGATCTTCGCTGGAACGAGATGTTTGTGGAAACTAGAAAAGTATGAAAAGAATGGTGCTTTTGTCTAATTTATGGGCATCTGCAGCTGAAACACGTGCAGGAGATTTGAAACATCAGATATCACAAGTTTGCACACTTGTCAACAAGAGAATTCATGTATTTAACTTTCACTCAGATAAACATATCAATCATGAATAAGTTTCTTCTATTTATATATTTGGTTTTGCTATATATTTATATCAATACGTACTGTGGGAATTTCAAAAGCAATTACTTGGATGATCACGTTACTGCTTTAAATTTATCGGAAGCGAATCTTCTTATGTATAATTATATCTACTATCTCAATGTCCCATCTTCGACTTAGCCTTTTCCGTGAACTGTTATTCTACACTGGGATCGGAGAAAGAACAAGGGAGAGAGAGCTCCCGAAGAAGCAGATAACCCTTGTTCTCAAGCATGCTCTTCACTCAAGCCCTTTTGTTAAAACTTCACCCGGACATTGCGAAGATCTTCAGCGACAGTTTTCACATTTTCTTTATGAGAAAAGCACCAATAATAAAAAATAAAAAAGAAAGTCAATAAAAAAATAACTACGTCCTTTCCCGTCCTTCAAAAATATTGCAACTACATTATAAAAAAACAATTTGACCCTATAAAAGGTACTGACACTGTTATTTTTTATGTTTTCCTAAAGAAATAGGAAATCTAGGGGATGAAGGAGATGAGTGGAGCCTCAAATCCTCGCCTGTGTCAGTGAAGATATTACTGTCATCAATTTTTAAAAGCCTCGTTGAGGATCCGATTAAATCACTCTCGACTGAAAATTACTTCCACGAGTTTACGATTGAAAATGCGATATATTCCGAAAAAAAAAAACGTTCTGAAAGCAAAATAGTAAACCATGGAACAGGTGTTTCTCTAACAGGACAGACCGGTGTAATTCCAAAAGATTAATGCTCTGGACAAATGCAGCACCTGGCAATAATTATGAATTCACTAGAATGC
The DNA here is from genome assembly GCA_904066005.1 of Synergus itoensis. NCBI lineage: Eukaryota > Metazoa > Arthropoda > Insecta > Hymenoptera > Cynipidae > Synergus > Synergus itoensis. The sequence continues at coordinate 88,559 of CAJFCP010000476.1, read as the reverse complement.
GATGCTAAATACTAGTGTTTAATTACGAAACGTCCTCTGGAAGCAATTAAAATTTCATTGGTGCGACACAGCACGTTCGATGCTACTGTTCTGAATAATTAAACTACCAAGGCTACTTTGATGATAATGATGGATCGTGAAGACTCACCTTGATAGCCTTTCTCAGAGTAAACACAATTTAAATATGCAATATAAAGGTAGATTCTAATTCTGTAGTCTCGCTTAGCAAATATAGGAAATTTAATCATACTCGGTCATTAAGCTTCTAATTTAATTTCGATATTTACATTTCGGACTTTCAGAAATTTATTGAAAATTATGTTTTATTTTTCTTTTTACAATTTCATTCAAAGTCATTACAAATCCAATCAGATTTGAAACTATAATCTATTCGAGATTTTCGAGACATTTTTCGAGAGGAATTTCGTAGAATTTTATGGAACTTTAAGATATTTCGTGAAATTCTAAATGAATTCATGCAATTTTAGGAGACTTTTAAGAATTCTAAGGAATTTTAAGAGTTTCTAAATGTTTTGAAATTTTGAGGAAGAGGAATTATAAGAGGTTTCTAAAAATTTTAAAAGATTTCAACTTTAAGCGATTTCAAAAGGTTTGTAAGAGTATTATGGGGTTTTAAGAAATTTTATGAGATTTATAATAATTTTAAGTGATTTCAAGAGATTTTTCTGATATTTAAAAGATTTTGTGAGAATTTTAAAGGATTTCATGAAATTTGATAAGATTTCTAATAGTTTTAAGGGACTTTACAGATATAAAGGAATTTTCAATATTACCTTAAAATTTTAAAGTTTGTCATGGAATTTTATGGAGAGATTTCAAAAGATTTTTACAATTTTTCAAAGATTTAGTAGAATTTAAAAGGATTTCAAAAGCTGTACATTTTTTAAGGGCTTTCAAGAAAGTTGATTTTTAAAAGATATTGCGGAATTTTTTAGATTTAATGGATTTTTATGAGATTTCCCGTGTAGAAATTTCCAAACCTGACCCAAATAGGTGATGAAACGCCCGGCCCGATCGGGCCCCGATCTGGCCAAGTTTTGCCAGGTTTGGGCCTGGTCGGGCCGTGTGTTTCATTCCCAGTCTGAAATCCCCCGATCTGGACCCGATCGGGGCAACAGCAAAATTTCTACTCGGGTTCTAATAATTTTAAAAGATTTCAAGAGATTTTTCTAATTTTTAAAAGATTTTGTAGAATTAATTGTTAAGGATTTCATGGAATTTGAAGAGATTTCTAATCTAAAAATTCTAGGATTTTTTAGAGATTTTCATGAATTTTAACGTGGATTTGAGAAGGTTTATGAGTTTGAACATTTTTGTGGAATTTTAAGGGATTTCATAAAATTTGAAGAAATTTCTAATACTTTTAATGGATTTTAAAGGATATAAAAGTGATTTTAATTATTATCATAGAATTTGAAAGAATTTTAACATAGATTTTAAGAGATTAATGATTTTTAAGGTTTTTCTGAATATTTAAGTATTTTCAAGTAATTATTCTAATTTCTAAAAGAATTTGTAAAATTTTTAAGGATTTCATGGAATTTGATGAAATTTCAAGAGATTAATGATTTTTAAGGTTTTCGTGAATTTTTAAGGATTTCTAAGTAAATGCGCGCGCGTTCGTTCTTGTATTGTTAAAATTCAGATGATACCTCAACCTTGACTAAAATAAGAATCTGAAGAATTATTCTCAGACGTGTCTGATCAATACCGATTCGTTCTACTGAATAATTAATTCATCCTGAAAATCTGCCTTTTTCTGTTCCTGTTCTCTATTTATAGAAAATTGATTATTCAAACCAAAGTAAAAATCGTATAGCAAATTATTTATATTGTTTGGCCTATGTTGAATATTGAATTAAATTAATTGTAATTTTCATTAATTTTTTATTAATTTTCCAATATTATTCTTGATTGTAAAAGATTGATGATAGTTGAATCTTACCATCATTGGTCTTGTCTGACTAAGGTTGACTTCTTCTACTTAATAATATACTCTACTTGAAAAATCTCTTTGTATATTAAAAATTTATGAGTGTGGAATTCTTAGGATCTGCGACAAAGTAAAGTGCACCGATGTGACTGGATGAATGACAAAAAGAAAGAATTTCCTCAAAGAAAAGCTATTACATCCTGCGGACTAGATATTGTTCGGAAAAGTAGGGCACTGCATTTGACAAGTCATAAATTCAAGTGAGTAAAACGTTAAGTGAATGGAGCCAGCCTCCAAAGGACGCGAACTTTTTTTACCGGTCATTGAACAGCTGATCTTGAGCACATTTGGCGCTACATAGGTTCTTAATCCATTTTGTAATATGGGAGCCAGCAATTTCCACTGGGAGGTAATAACCATTATGTTTTTGTTACTGCTTGAAAATCTAACTCTCTCGTGCTTGCGACCTTTAATTCCTGACCTCATTTCTTGTTTAAAAAGAATGAAGAAAATAATAGGAAACTTTGCGAGAGAGAAATGCACCTTGTATAGAGTAACTGATCATATTTCAAATATGATCAAAATAAGAAGAAGAGAAATTAGTTTCAACGTTGTCTGATCAGTATTGATTTGATCTACTGAATTGAATATTTACAAGAGTTCTTGCACTACTTAAATATAATTCTATTAAAATTGCTTGAAAAAATAAACAAGAAATCGGGTTTCTCTTTACAGACGTGAAAAGTGGGACAAAAATAGAAAAAGGGAAACATATTTTTGTATTCGTACGGGTGGAGGTAACTGTTAACGTGTCAGAAAATAATTTTCTTGAAGCAAAAGTTACTTTACCGTTGTCAGATTCAACCTTTAGATGTGGGGAAACGTGTCTACCCATGCGATCAAATCTTACGAGGAAAGTCAACCTATAAGGGCACAGAAAAGATTTTCAAGTGTTTCCTAGAAAATTGCTACATCAATAGTGATAAAGCTCCTTTCGCTAATAGAATATATGTAAAAGCAAGTAAGCAATTTGGAGAAATCTATTGTCAATTTTAGGACGGAGAAAGCTTCCTTTGGAGAGGACTGGAGAAGTTCAATCCCAATTTACTTTATCCTTTAGCTTTCTACTTGAAGAACTCTCGATTTAAAATAAACACTTCAAGAGTAGAAGCAAATCCAAGAAAATCAAGGAGCTTATGCTAAACTTCAAGTTCCGAGGTATGATTTACAGGATTTACTCTGATTGATTCATGATTAGAATAATTTTAAACGTGACTGAATAAAATAAATAAAAATTGAATAAATGGAATATATTCCTAATTAAATTCAAGCTATTATTGTATATTATTTGGTCGAGTGTAATAACCAAACAGTAACGATATCCTGAAGTTCGTTGGGTATTGGATTCCTTCCATAGATGTCCTACTTCCTTTCAGGAGATGCAACCAGCCTTTAGGGGATACAACCAGAACTAAATTGAACAAATACTAGCAAGCTCTAACTCCCTGGACTTTACTATGTTTGTATAGAAATTGTTGAGTTACTTCAGAATCCGCTTTGTGCATCCCATTGAACTATGGAGCCACATGCTTGACCTTCAAATCCATCCTGATCCGAAAGTAATGGGTATTTCCTTCAAAACACTATTCTAGTTCTCAGACCCAACATTCTAATGTCTGTAGCGTCATTTCAATTATTCAGTTTCAAGTATTCAATTTGAAGTTAAAAAATGACTGTTATCAGATATGAGTTTTTTGAAAAATGCTATTACAGAGACCCTCTTGAGACCGTTTTTCAAGAAACATCTGTCCAACTCTAAAAACGATTACCCAAACCATTAACGCGATAAAAACCGGCAAAAAGTGGAGTTACCGAGTTTATCTCAACGCCGGAAGTCGTCTTCATGAGACAGAACGAAGGTGACGAGTAATTCGTGAAAATTGTTCATCCTCCTAGAAGGAAAGCACATTTTCTGCGAAATTCACAAGCCAATGAATAAAGCAATTGATTAACTATATTTCACAGCGGTCTGTCGTATTGATTTCCTATCAGTTGATTGGAATCATTTTCTCTTTTTTTATTTTTATCTTCCATCTCCTCTTTTAATTGCAGAATCGTCTAGGATATTTAATTATTTGAAAAACAGTGTCTGAGCTATTCACTCAAAATGAATCTGTTGCATCTATTGCATCTGTTGCATTTGTTGGTTTAAGTGCGGTGAAACACTTGACTTCCTGGCAAACTTCCAATTGGCATCTCGTCAGTTATTGCAGAATTCAACCTTGCATCAGTTACCAGCCTTTTATTATACTTTTTGCATTAATATACGCTCGGTACGCACCATCTGACGCTGAAAGATAATAGCCTGAAATCTGCAGCTGAGTGGTAAATGTACCAAATTTGTTATTTACGTACACTCTTATAAAATAGGGGAATTCGTACAATGTTGGAAGCTGAGAGAAGAGGCACTTTATTCATTTTTTGGAATAAGTGGAAATCAGGGAGGCCAAAAGATTCAATTTTTCAATCTCCCAGACATTTCCCTGAATTTTCCTTGACTTTCAGACAAATTTCCCTGACATAAAAGTATTAAAAATGCGCACAAATTTTTAATAATAATACTATTGAAATTTCTAAAAAATTTCGTATAATAACACTTTAAATCTTTTGAAATGTAAAATCACTTTAAATCACTTAAAACTCGTAAAAATCTCTAAAATTTATAACCTTGGAAGTCTCTTCAAATTCATTGAAATTTCTTGAAATTCCTAGAAACATCTTAAAATTCCACTACAATATTTAAAATTCCATAGAATCCTTAATAATTATCTTACAAAATCTTTTACAAATCACAAAAATCTCGTGAAATTCTTTCAAATTTCCTAACGTACATTAAATCTAAGAAAGAAACTCTTGAAATAAAAAATCTCACAAAATCTTTTAAAGACCAAAAATGACTTGAAATTTTTTTTAATTCTATAAGGACATTTAAAATTCCTTAAAATTACTTTAAAATAATCAAAATTTCTTAAAATTCTTACAAGCCTTTTAAAATACTTTTAATATCCACAAAAATATTTATAATCACCTAAAATATGTAAAAATCTTTTTAAAATTTTAAAAACTTTTAAAAATTCCCTAAAATTCCACAAAATCTTTAAAAAATCATAAAATCTCATGAAATCCTTTAAAATTCCATAAGAAACATTAAAATTCCTTATTTTTAATTACGTTAAAAAATCAAAATTTCTTAAAATCCTTACAAGCTTTTTAAAATCCTTTAAAATTCCTTAAAATTACTTTAAAATAATCAAAATTTATTAAAATTCTTACAAGCCTTTTAAAATATATTTAAATTCTACGAGAATATTTATAATCACTTAAAATCTCTTAAAATTCTTACGAGCTTCTTAAAGTTCATTATAATTGAAAGAAAAATTTTTTAATTTTTTAAAATAAATAAAGATCTTTTAAAATTTTTGTAAACTATTCAAAATTCCCTAAACTCTCACAAAATATTCAAATAATCATAAAAATCTCGTAAAATCCTTTAAAATTCCTTAAAATTACTTTAAAATAATCAAAATTTATTAAAATTCTTACAAGCCTTTTAAAATCCTTTTAATATCCACGAAAATATTTATAATCCCCTAAAATATGTAGAAATCTTTTTAAAATTTTGAAAAATTTTAAAAATTCCCTAAAATTCCACAAAATCTTAAAAAAATCATAAAAATTTCGTGAAATCCTTTAAAATTCCACAAGGAACATTAAAATTCCTTATTTTTAATTACGTTAAAAAATCAAAATTTCTTAAAATCCTTACAAGCTTTTTAAAATCCTTTAAAATTCCTTGAATTCCCTCAACATTCTTAAAAATCGATTAAAATTTCATCAAGTCCTTTAAAATTCCACTGAATCTTTTAAATACTATGCAAATTTCTTTTAATGCTTTAAATTCCTAAAAACCTCTTAAAATCTTTTAAAATCACTTGAAATCATTAGAAACCCAGAGAATCTCAAAGAATATCTGGAAATTATTTACAATCCTTCGAAATCCTTGGATAGTTTCTAAAATTTGTTAAAAAACTATAAAAGTTATATATGTAATACGACATAGATAACATACTTAGCATAAATGTCGATTTCTATTTTCCCTGAAAACTATTCGCACTTCCCTGACATTTCCCTGACTTCCCTGGTATGTAGCCACCCTATAAATGTATACATTTCCCTTTTTATAAAAAGGGATGAAACACTAATAAAAGAAATAATGGCAACTTCTTAAAGTCCATTTGATGTTAGCCCCCAAATAATAGGTAACTAAATAAGATTTTGAAAATCATCTTGTTTTACCTGTTCAAGTTTTTCTTGGAGAGTGTTGCCCCAGGCCTTTAGGGACACACCGAGGTCATGTCAGAAATGTCACTCAAGAGACTAATGCAATACTAGAAGAGGTATAATATTTCTAAGTGCAGAAAGGGGACAAAACCCACTGTTCCTTCAGGGAAAAGGTGCTGACTCCTACACATCAGTTTTCGAAGGTAAGAGCTTTCGAGATCTTTTGAGAAACTGTTGTTCTGAACTAAGTAAAATATTGCTACTTTTATTCTTTAAAAAACTGCCAATATAGATGAAGGTACCATTTAAAAAAAGCAAGAAAATACTGTCAAATACTTTTGACACCCTTCCTTTGGTTTTATCTCGTTTATTAATTTTGACCTTCCATCTTTTGACCTTTTTGATTTTTCAATATCAAAATTCCCTTTGATATTTTTCGATATTGAATTATTTGAAAGAGATGGGAATGAAAGGACATCTTGAAAGTATAGCTTTTTAAAAAGAATCTGCCTCTATGTTGACCTTAAGTAAAAAGTTTCCTCCACTGAGAAAAAAGTAACGATTGCGATAGGATTCAGGGGTCGTTTTGCGCCGTCTTTGCAAAGACTGGTCAGCAGTGAAAATTTGAGATCCATCATAGATAGTCGAAGTGCAGGTTATTTATCATTGTCAACATGGCGTCAAAAAACATTACAGCTTTAGACGATTAGACGCGATCGTACAGTCGTGAGTGATCTATTCGCTAAACTAAACTGACCTGAAGTTACACGTTTCGTAAGATACTAACGATTCCTTTCGAATTCAAGTCCGAGATAAAATGGATGACCTCGCTCAAAATCTCAGAAAATTGGAATAGTTCAGATAACCAGGTTCTACAGCTTCAGAATCGGACACTGATTGAATTATTCATGAAACTCGATACTTAAAACGTACACTATTATTCCAAGAGAAATTAAGAATTTCATTCTACTTTGAAAACACAGTGAAAAATAATATGTATTTAAAATATATGTATTTATGTCTTCTGATTAAAAATCGATGAAATTGTAAGTTAAGATTCATCAAACAATTGAAACGAGTAAAATTAGCATAAATGTTAATGTTAAGCAATAATAACCAATGGTTTGAAAACTCGAAAGAAACAGTGATTAAATTAGTTGACGTTGGGGTGTAGAAGTTGCAGTAGGCCGTGAAATCGAAAAGGTACGATGGCATTCAAGGGAATAATTTGTTGTCAAGGAAACCATTTCCAAATGTATTGAACTATGTTTCAGGATACCTTTTACGATATATCATACACTGAGAAAAAAGATTTAGTTATTACAACAAAAACGTTTTGTTGAACAGTTTTTGTTGCCTTAGCAAAATTTTGGTTGTTAACACAAAATTATTTTGTTGGGCCAACAAAATATTCTGTTGGTAACACAAAATTTGTTTGTTGAGTCTGTTTTTGTTGACCTAAACAAAGTTTTGTTGAGCCAACAAAACTATTTGGTTAGTCCAATTAGATACGAGACCACGCATGCGTATCAGAAACGCGAACTCGTTCATATGCTTAATATGGCGGATGACTGCGGATGACGTTGTTCTGTGCGCTTTGGTGTTTTTCTTTCGATATGTGTTTCGTTCTTTGAATTTTAATTATTGAAATTAAAATAATGGCAGATAAAGAAGTGAGAAAAATTCTACAAGACTGGGGCTTAAAATGCCTAAGCGACACCTTCAAAAATAAGTATATGTCAAGCAATTTAAAATTTTAACCTATAAATTCGAAGGAGAGTCGTTTGTAAACTGGGATTACTAATATATATAATAAATGTTTAGGTACTCTCACCACGTTCTCAATGTCATGAGCTTTAAAAATAAATGTTTATCTGTGTTCTACATATTTTATAATTTTTATTTCATACCTTTGAATCACATAAAATTACTTTTTAAATCAGATCAAAATACTTATTATATATTTTCATATCCCGGAATCATTCATAAGAAATAACTGATTTGCAAGAAAAATTTATTCACTAATTCATTCCGATGTTACTTATGAATTAGTATAAATGACTTTCTCATACAAATCGGTTCTTTCTTATATTTAATTTGGGTTTTGAGAATATAAAAAGTATTTTTTCATCTGAATAATATATATACATATATGGTATACCAACAAAATTATTTTTTTAGGCTAACCAACGAATTTTGTTGAGTCAACAAAATAGTTTTGTTAGGCCAACAAAACAGTTTTGTTGAGTCAACAAAACAGCTCAACAAAAAAATTTTGTTGGCTCAACAAAACAGTTTGGTTGCACAAATAACAACAAAATTATTTTGTTGAGCCAACAAAATTTTTGTTGGTCAAACCAAACTGTTTTCTCAGTGTACATATATCAACTCCAGTCTTTTCTTAAATTCCGAAATAAAGGAAACTTAACTTTACAAAAACTGCAAATATTGTGGATCAATTGTGGATCTATTGGATTGAATTTATTGGATATCAATATCCAATTAATTCAATTAACAACAGAATCTCTAGCAAGAGTCAGATTTTGAAAGATCCGGTAACTCAAAGGATATCCTACATTACCCTTGCGGAATTCTACTGTAGATCCTCTAGAATGTCTGCTACAAGTTTACACGTCAAAGGTTTCCTTATGGGTTATTCTCCTTTGTTGTAGCATTACTGGACGACAATATTGTGCCGAGAAAATAATGATATGGATGAAAACTTGTAATTGATCATTACGTGAAAATTACTCGCCACAAAAGCTATTGAAATGTTCGTTTACTTCGAAAAGCATCAGCTTCATGGCATAGAATTTGAACTCGTTAAAAGTTAGCTAAAATCACAACCTAACATGTTTCTGACACTTTAAGATGTTTCGCAGGCCTATTCGCGATTGAAACTTGGCCATTATTAAGTTTCGAAGCCAGGTTTCTCTCCTCGGTAGTCGATCTTCATTAATTTTATATTCTGGCTTTATGCCACTATGCTCCGAGGAGCATAAATCTTGCAGAAGCAGTTTTTCCAACAGTGAATTCTTGTCATGTGCATAACGATTTTTTTTCACTAAAATAGAAAATCGAAATTTAAATTTGAATACAAGTGTCACTTTTAGTTACTGAAGATATGAAATTCTCCTTTATCTCTCTTGGAAATTTTTCATACCTTTCCATAATTCATTTTCCAAACTGTTAAATATAATCAATAACTTAATTGACATGTTTAATACTTTCCAAAGAATGTAGTTTACCGATTTTATCGTAAGATCCATTAAGCTTGCACCTCCACAATAGAATTTATGTATTTCCAATATCTTATATTTTTAGGCTTTTTTAGGGCTTCTTTTGGGTACCAATAAAAATTTTTAGGCTCCTTTACATTTTTCAAAAAATCGATTTTCTAGCTTACATTAAGGTGCCACCTCCAACGTCTTAAATCGCAAAATAAAAAAAATCAATTTTACCATAATTTTGGGCTTTTTTGAGCTCTTGAATTCTGCAAAAACCAACTTTACAAAAACAACCCCTAAATTACAAAAACAACCCAACGTACAGAAATTCCATTTTTCAAAAAATCGATTTTGCTGTGTAGGTGCTAGCTTACGCGTCTTAAATCGCAAAATAAAAAAAAATCAATTGTACCATAATTTTGGGCTCCTAAATTCCACAAAAACACTCCAAAACAACCCTTAAGTCCCAAAATCAACCACACTTAAAGAAATTCAATTTTTCAATAATTGAAGCACCAGTAATTTTACCGCTTGTTTTAGGCTCTTGATTCCCCTAAACGAAAATTATTAAAAAACCACCCTTACTTATCAAAAATCAACCCTTAAAAAAAAATTTTATATTTTTTTAAATAAACCTCACTACATCAGAGTTGGTATTTTTGAGGTGCCCAAAAACCAGAGATTCTTTTGACTTTACTAAAAGTTGAAAAAGATTATTTTTCAGCAAAGTAATATTTGCGTGACAAAAGGGGGGTAGTTTTTGGCATCAAGTTAAAAGTTAATTTTGGATATTCGTAGAATTCGAGTAAAATTGAGAAATATAGTCTGGTTTATGTAAAAAAAAAAAAACTATTAAAATTTTTTTGTAAGGGTTGCTTTTTGATAAGTAAAGGCGGTTTTTTGATAACTTTCGTTTAGGGGAATCATGAGCCCAAAAAAAGCGTAAAATTGATGGTGCAATTGATGTTTTTTTATTTTGCGATTTAAGACGTTAAGGAGGAGCCCAAAAATTTTTATTGGTGCCCAAAAAAAGCCGAAAAATATGAGACATTCAAAATGCATGAATTCGATTATACAGGTGCTAGATTTATGGATCTCGTAATTCATCATTAACTATATTATTTCATATTATTTTGTAACCCTTATGAAACTGGTGGACGAAATCTAAAAAATTCGCCAAAGCCAATAAGTTTATACGTCAATCGACTTTTATTTGGGTGCACTCGTCATTATTATCCAATGGCAACGTTTGAAACGAGTTTCTTTCTTATTTACCACAACCTACATACGATGAATGTCCGAAAAATGGGGACTTTACCCTTTTCTCTACGAATTAAGTCGATGTCTTCATTTTAGTCATAAATTCGAACAAGATACTAACGAAAAGAGAAAAGTAACAAACGTACTAAAATCAGTATCCATTCAAAGCAAGTATTTTTCGTTGTTTGCTTTGCGTTCTTTTCTGGTGAAGCAAAGGTTGGTATTTGTTTCTTTTTCATTTATCGTAGTTTCCACATATCACTAAGAAAGAAGCCAGTTTCGCTGGTATTCCAAACTCCAAAATTACGACCCAACAAACGACACACGGGCGGTACTTCCTAATTTTATTTTCCTGTTAGGTTCATGAAAATTTATACGGTCAGTGTTCGGGAAATAGAAAGCGTAAATCACAGTTGATACAGGATGTAACCCAGTGACGCAAAGGATGTTAGGAGTGCATATGCTACCCGAATTCTGAGTGCTATGCCGATATACGACTGATATATCGTTCCTTCCTTCCATTTGCGAGTAGGTGTCTATTTGGTGATTTGTTCTTGTGACATCTGCACCATGTTATGCACTGTTATAGGCTACATTCGCTTTTCAATCAATCTAAACACGGCTAATCGAATTAGATATTCCGAAGAAGGAAGAATTAATATTAGAATAATTTCAAACAGAAATTTACTAACTATAATATCTATATAACTAACTATATTTACTATGCTTTGCAGAGCTATAACTATAAAATTTAAACAATCTAAACATTAAAGACCTAAACGTTACTTGATGAAATTCAGTCATGCGCAAACTTGATGATGTGGAACTAATTTGCACACACATCTCGCAGGCAGTCAGCCATGCGGTAATTACGTGAATAATTATTTCATACAGAAAATTTGAAATTTCCATATTGAAAAAAAAATTGAAAAAAAAACTGATTTAATGTTTATTAGGATTTCTTATGTTTATTAGGTTTATTATGTTGCTTTCATTCTGTTTAGATTTATAAAATAACTATTTTAGCCTTATTTTCGAGTTAAATTTCATTTATAAGGTATATGACATGAATTTGGAATTTGATTTAAATAAGCAGCTTTAAGATGAAATACTATATGCTTTGTCCAATTACTGTACTGCCAAGGCGCATAATTATATATGCCACTTAGCAGGGAGTTGAACGGCACCTAATTTTAATTAAAATCCACTTTAGATTAATTGAAAGCACATTATATCAAAATTATAATCAATTATCTCAATAAAAATAATTATTATTCGCCGAAAACAAGATTATCATTAATTAAAATTAATGTACGACGATCTATAAGTTGGCAAACAATAATGTTGAAGAAAGTTAGATTATATAGACACTTCATTTTCATGACTCCTGAGTCCTGAGTATAGCATGTATAATAGGGACCTAAGTATATAAGAAATCGATTATCGAGATAATTAATTCTCTGGAACCTATATCTGGTCGCTTCTCATACGTTCTTCTATGTCTCTTATATATCTATATGAAAGGAGAATTTACTAGAATCGAGCGAAAATTTTAAGTTTGTTTAAAAAACTCGTACCCTTTAAAATAACTTCAGGTGAATACTTTACTTAATGTTTACTTGACATTTTTCTGAAACTTCCTTTTGTTAAAGGAAAAATTAGGAAAAAAGGTAAATTCCAAATACCTTTCACCTCTCTTTACATGTCAAACTTATGCTTTCAAAGTATCTCTCTTTGTCTGACTTGAATTAATTAATTTTGCTCATTTGCATTTTTGCAACCCTGTTGTAACAGATGTTTTAATATTATGAAGAGGTAAGTAAATTTATTCAGAGCTTATTTTAAGGTGCATATAGATTATGAAATGCTCTCTGCAACTAGAGAATTTTAAACCAGACGTATAATATCAAGGTGGCCACAAGATTCAATTTTTCAATTTCCCTGACTTTTCCCTGACTTTGAGACAAATTTCCCTGACCGGAAATTTTTTTTTAAAATTAGCATAATATCTATTGAAATCTTTTGAAACTCAATTAAATCTTTTTAAAAATACTTTGAAATCACTTGAAAGCTATTGAAATTCCTTGAAATTCTCTAAAACTCTTTAAACTCTTTTCGAATCTCTTAAAATTTCTTAAAACCACTTGGAATTCCTAGAAATTTCTTAAAATACTTTGAAATCACTTAAAAGCTATTGAATTGCCTTGAAATTCTTTAAAATTTCATAAGGAACTTTAAAATACCTTAAAATCCTTTAAATTTCCTAAGATTTTTCAATAATATTTTTAAATTTCAGAAAATGCTTCAAATTCTACGAATTTTTCTAAAATTTAATGATCAACTTTAAAATCCCTTAAAATGCACCAAAATCTAAAAAAAAAAATAATAATTCCTAGAAACGCCTCAAATGTCTTGAAATATCTTCAAAATCTTTAGGTTCCTTGAATTCTTTTTGAAAATTCCTTGAAATACTTTCGAATCCTTTGAAATACTTTTAAATATTTTGAAATCATTTAAAAGCTATTGAAATTTCTTGAAATTCTTTAAAAACCCTTTAAAGTTTTTTCGAATCTCTTAAAAATCTCGAAAATATTTTAAACATTTTCGAAATCCCTTGAAATGCATCAAAATCATTTAAAATCCCTTCAAATTAAAAATAACTTTTGAAATTTTTTAAAATTCCATGAGGAATATTTAAATTCCTTAAAATCATTTTTAAAATGTCAAAAATTTCTAAAAATTCTTACAAGCTTCATAAAATTCTTAGAATTCCAAGAGAAACTTTTGAATCCCTTAAAACAAGTAAAAGTCTCTTCAAATTTTATAAAACCTCTTGAAATTCCTTAAAATTCCACCAGAATATTTAAAATTCCTTAAAATCTCTTAAAATTCCATGAAATCCTTTCAAAATTCCCCGAAATATTTTAAATGTCATAAAAATCTCTTGTAATTCCTTTAAATTCCTAGAAACCTTTTAAAATTCCTTAAAATTATTGAAAATCATTAGAAACCTAGATATTATCAAAGAATTCCTGGAAATTCTTTATAATCCTTCAAAATTTTTGGAAACCTAAAATCTGTCAAATAAACTATAAAAACTATATATGTAATAGGAAAAAACAACGTAGTTAGTATAAGTTTCAATTTTTATTTTCCCTGACAGCTACTCGCATTTTCCTGACATTTCCCTGAATATAAATAAATATTTATATAATTATAATATTTAATTAATAATTGTATAATTATTTATATAGCCAAATATAATATAATTAACTTAGCAATTTTGAATTGTTAACGCTATCAATGTTCCTCTAATTTCATTCTGTAGTTGCAAACATTTTTTTCTTATCGACTGTAACACCTGATGCTTTTTTTTGTGTTAGACTGTGAGAATAATCTATTGGGGAATTAATTATTTCTCGAAAGTACTTGAAGTCATTGGATACGACAGGAGAGAAAGAAGGATTAACTAGATCAATTTGTTACAGGAGTTCTGCTCAATTTATAAAGCACCCTTACGTGACGTGATCTGATTTGATAGCTTCGAACAGCTTCTAACTAATTCACTTCTGATTTTTTTTTATATAAAACATTGCGGAAAAGCTCATAAGCTGATTTAAACTAATTAACGCAAATATGGAAAGAAAGTTTATTTTCCTTAAAATTGAATTAAGATTTTCATTTTTTCAGCTCCAGACATCACGGAAGTTTATTTTATAAAATCACATTTTTCTTAATTTAAACTATTCTAAAGGAATTTTGGTCTATGAGAGATCCTTTTAATCTCGTCCTACATTCTTGAATTTCTTATTAAACCTAAGCTCAATCAGGCTTATGAGCTGCTCGGACGGTATTATCTCCCTAATAATGCATACCACCAGAAGTGTTCGAAATTCCAGAGCTGAGATTCTGGAAGGTCAAACATGTATGTACCAGAAGTTTTGTATGTTCCAATTGAACGAAATATTTTATACCAATTCTATTTTATCCAGAAATATTGCCCCAACTAAAAATAAACACACGGATTGTAAGTTTCCTCCATACAAAATTATTTTCATTGCAAGTCAATAAATATTTTAACACTGTTTCCAGTTTAAAATGCAATCAATACCAACATTCGTTCATTTAAGCGTTCACTAAAATCAGACAAATATATAAAGTCGTCATCAATATTTTAATGGCAGAATATTTGAACTCTCAACAATAAGCTTTTGTACAAAAATTATTTCTCGACCGTCAAAAGAAAATAATAAAACCGCATATATTCTTCGATCGTTAAAAATATTTTTTTCTCTATTTCCTCCACTCATTTTCATGTCAAGTCATATATTCCGAAGTTTTCATTATTTTTCAGAAATTAGTCGGAGAGAAAGCTAAAAGAAGTTTTCAATTTACTTCTACTACAATTTACCTTTTACATTTTGAAAGCGCACTTCATCAGTGTTTTCCTCCGAGGCTCGCAAACTAGTTTCGAGGTGGAAACTTTTTTTTTCTATTAGGTACATTTTTTTTCTTATTTCGCGTGATAAGAAATATCGTAATATTTACGTTTCTTCATCTTCTGATTAAAACACGTCAGAGCGCACGTGGAAGTTAAATGAATATATATATAGGTCATCAACATTAGCCTTATTCCTTTATGTACCGCATGAGAGCAATACTGACATTCATATAGTCGTGGGTTGCAAGCGGACAATGCATCGACTATTATAAAAAACAGTGTAAATACTATAAACGTAATACGTATAAGACATCAGACTTTTTTTTAAGCGCATGTAATTTTCCGCTTTATAGTATGACAAGAATACAGTCTTGTAGTATAACGACTCTTACTTTTATATTTACCGAGTAAATTTTTAACAAAGCTTTATGATCTGAATATTCAGTTTCAGAGTTTAAACCTCAAAGATAATTTTTATTCAACGAGGATTAAAAGCTGCAAACTGGTGAAAACCACAGTCACTAACTTTAACGGAGCTATTATGCATTATTTTTATACTTTAGGATATAAACACGATGGCGAAAAAATTCAATTTCCCTGACATTTCCCTGACTTTTCCCTTATCTTTGTAAAAAATAAGAGACTTAACACCTTAGTCATGAAAATTCCTCAATCAACTGAAAGAATTCGAAGATCTAGAAATTCAGAGTTGAGATCTATTGTCTATATCTGGTCATCACTCAACTTTATTATTACAGGGTGGCCACAAGTTTCAATTTTTCAATTCCACTGACATTTCCCTGACTTTTCCCTGATTTTCAAAGAAATTTTCCTGACAGAAAAAAATGCGAACTTCACAACACTTAAAATTCGTAAAAATTTCTCAAATTTATGACAACCTTGGAAATCTCTTAAAATTCATTGAAATTTCTTGAAATTCCTTCAAATTTTCACTAATTTGTTAAAAAATCATAAAAATCATTTTAAATCCTTTAAATTCCACGAAAAACTTCAAAATATTTTAAGAATCTGTTGAAATTCCCCGAGGAACTTTAAAATCCCTTAAAATGGATCAAAATCTCTTAAAATTATTGGATACCTATA
>CAJFCP010000476.1:32335-52713 GCA_904066005.1 Synergus itoensis | reverse complement strand
TATTTTAATTAGAAATATGTTTAAAATTAATCATATTTTTAAAATTGATTATTTTCATAATTAATAAATATTTTGAGTATTTATATTTATATATTTTATACAGTTAGGTAAAATAATTTTAAAACTACTGAATTTTTCTATAATTTTTCTGAATTTATATTTGAATTTTTTTTATATTTTTTGAATATTTATATTACGTATAAATATTTTATAAATAAATATTTTAATTAGAAATATGTTTAAAATTAATCATATTTTTAAAATTGATTATTTTCATAATTAATAAATATTTTGAGTATTTATATTTATATATTTTATGCAGTTAGGTAAAATAATTTTAAAACCACTGAATTTTTCTATAATTTTTCTTAATTTATATTTGAATATTTTTATATTTTTTGAATATTTATATTACGTATAAATATTTTATAAATAAATATTTTAATTAGAAATATGATTAAAATTAATCATATTTTTAAAATTAATTATTTTCATAATCAATAAATATTTTGAGTATTTATATTTATATATTTTATATTTCTTGTCCTTTTTTGAGTTTTTTATATTTTTTTTTATATTTGAATTTTATTTGAATTTTTCTATAATTTTTCATGACACATTTTAATGGAGAAAAAATATTTTGTTGGTACACCGGTACTGAGTAGCAGATTGTAGAACGATATATATATAGATATACATATATATATATATAACATTGCATTATGTAAATTCTTGATATTTAAATATTTAATCTAACACTCAGCATTCAAAATTTTTATAAAATAACGTTTGTTAACGTGCGTTACTTAGCATTACCGTTATCAAAAAATTGTAACGCATTACCATTACCGTTACCGTTACTAAAAAAAAGTAACTTTTCTGGTAACGCGTTACTATCAAACACTGGATAATACGTATAATATATATATATATATAAATCTCGTTTTTAAATTATAAACAATTATATTATGGGTGGCACAAAAAAATTAAATTGTGGAAACACCCACTAAAAAGATTCCATTTGGTGAAAAAACAACTGTGAATTTTTCTCAATTTTTTTAAAAAGGATTTATTGGATCCCACAAGGCGGTTAAACTACCCTCTAATCAGGGCATGAATATGAATATGATTAAATTCATATCTTCTCTCAGGCTTCATAAAAAAATTTCTATTTTTGCCTATAAAATATCGTAAAAGTGGTCAGAAAATATAATAAAATTAAAAAATACAGAAAGTGGGAAAACCATCCACAGAAATTGAAAAAACTCCCCTTTTTAATGAAAGAATTCTTTCATGTTAGTTAACTAACATTTTCGACTAAATATTCTCCAAGTCTAGCTTTCGGTAAAGAATTTTTACATATTTATTTGCCGTTATTATTTACCAAGTATTATATTTTTACCAGAAATTGTTCACCAGAAGCCAAACTAAGAGAATATGTAGTCCATATTATGGACAATCCACCAAAAAAAAATATAAAATTTTAAAAATGGCCTTTTCGAGATAATCCAATACATCTAAAAATAATAAAAATTCTCTAAATCCAGTTGAATAAAAAATAAGTATTAAGTGATGGATTTTTCAAGAGAACTTAATAATTTCAATTTTTCATAAGAAAATGTTCCTTTCTTTTTAATTAATTACGTTTCCTTAATAAAAGTTAGAGTCTCCTCGACCAGTTAATACAATTTGCGATAAGCTTCTTGTATACCCAAAGTTTCTTTAAATTAATCGAAATTCCTGAATGAAGTTTCATTAAGAAATTGCGAACAATAATTCTTAACGAAATTAGAAATCTTGGAACTCTTATTTCGCAAAGTAAACTTAATTAATTTAATATGAGCCTTATAATATAATAGCGAGCTTGTTAAAACACTATATAAAAGGAGATTAACTTTAAATTAAATGTAATTAAATACTTTCCATATACTTTAAAATAGTTTTTAATACTTTAAAAGATTTAAAAGGAATATCTTCTTCTAAAACTTGATAGTTTGTAAAAAAAAAAATCTGCCCGCTTCGCGGGCACATTCTCATCGCGCGCTTCGCGCGCGGCTCGCTTCGCTCGCAAAAATGAGCGCGCCTACGGCGCGCGGGGGGTTGACTATAGTTCGATCGTCGCGCTTCGCGCTCCGAAAATGTTTACACGTCGCGCTTCGCGCTCCGTGTTGCGCGCTTCGCGCGCTTGTGCCCTGCAGGAAGCTTGCACCTTACAGGACGATCGTACCTACATGTTTTTTTTACATTACTTTAAATTTAAATTTAATTAAATTAAATTTAAATGAAATTAAATTACAGCTTTGAATGTAAAAGAAAACTAATTTACTTAAGGTTCTATCGACCTTAAGGAGCACATTCTCATCAGGGCACTCGCGCTTCGCGCTCGGTATTTAATTTAAACCTCGCGCTTCGCGCTCGGCTCTGTTTAACAATATTTTTCATGATTAAAACGAAAACTACTCATCCTATTGAAAAGTGGCCAAAAGATAACTTGTAGATCTTTCTAAGACCAATAATTATGTTTCTTATCATTTTCTCTGCATCTCGCGTCATTTGGCTCAAAATTTGAATTTTCGATTTTTTAAGGAAATTCAAAAAGTTGTTATGCCTATCCTATAGGGCGTTCAAAAAGAAACATTTTTCTTCTTTAGACTTTTTTTCATACCGTGCGTTGTTTGGCTTCTAATTTAAGTTTTCTTTCATTTTTTTGGATTTTCAAAATGTTATAAGTCTTTCAATTTTTTTTTTATCCAAAAAAGTCATTAAGAAAAATTGTTCGACTTTTTAAGTACTACGAACATCCGTCATTAGAATTTTTAAATTAAAAAAAAAAGTGGTATCAAAAATTTTCAAAATGCTCCAACTTTTTGAATTTTTATCCAAAATGGCTGGCCAACGAACTTGACCTTCATTTTAGGACACTCAAAGAGTATACCAAAGGCCAATCCAATCGGTCAATTCTTTCGAAAGTTATCGTGCTCACAAACTAAAAATCTACAGACAGACAGACAGACACACAGACAGACAGACAGACAGACAGACACACAGACAGACAGACACATTCGTAAAAACATGTTTTTCGGGTTCAGGGGGTCCCAAAACGTGGACATTTGACAAAAACGGGGGGGGTCAAATTTTACACAAATCTAATACCTTCTCTGATGAGAATGTAAAAAATGTCGCCACGTTTGGTGTATCCACCTTAATATTGATGAAAATTATACTTTGGCATTATAAAAACTATGCAAAGTCATAAGAGTTGGCCATAAAAGTTCAATATAGTAAAACGTACGAGCTTTTAGGGTGAGCGAAACCATTTATCGACTATTTGACATTGAATGTCCATTATTTTCAAATGGAAAATATTTTTATAAAAAATGTTCATGCGCTTATTTATACAGATCCGGATTTACATCAGGGATAAAAGAGTTCACGTTTATATGGAGTTTTAAAAATACGAAACACACGTGGTGAGATTTTCTGCATCTGCCGTAATTGAAATTTCATTTACTTTTTCCCAAAAATTACATTTTAGACTTATTTAATGTAAATTATTACAGTAAAGTAGCATTTATTTTGATTGCACATTTTTTGTCTAGAATAGAATAAAAAGTCGTAACACAACTTGAAAGTTTTGTAAATATATTTTTGTTTCTATATTTTCTCGGCAAAAAAAGTATAGTAAATATAAGTGTAAGAACAGAAATTACAGAAAAAAGAAATATATATATATATATATATATATATATATATATTTTACTAGTTTAATTTTATACAAGACTCTAATACGTTAAACAAGTTTAATACTGAGTAATTTAATACTGAAATTACAGTAGGAAATTGGATAAAATCACGTTGTATGAAATTCTTAGTAAATTGGCCCTTAGTCCACATCAATTACTTAGAATCCTAACTTTTACTTATGTAACGAGATTCTATCCTCTGGTGGTCTGCCCACATAAATACCTTTTATATTCCTTTTTTTTTTGATTGAGAAGTTATTAATATTGACTTTCTTGATGAAGTTACGAGTCCCTTCTGAGAGTACATATCAGTATTTGCTCTAAATTACTAACTCAATACCGTCGTGGATGCAGAATATTCAATGAAACGTAAATAAGAGCGAAATATATTTACAAGTTTTACTTATGCATGCATTTTATTTCGAAGAAAAGTATTTATAATTTCAAAAAGTTTATGTGTTTACAACTCATAGGGAAAAAAGTTATTTTGTCAGATAGATGTTTCTGGTACTTTTATTTTCCACATCCCACAATCGTGAAACTCTACTCATTGCGTTTATAATTAAACTTTTTATTTTATACGTCTAGAGTTACGTGACGATGCCAAAGGATTTGAACAAAAAATTCAGTCGCAATCTATTCGTCGGAAAATCTAAACGAATAGAATTGCTTTAAAAGATTTCGAAAAATTCATTATTTTTCAAAGGGTTGCTATGTAATTTTCTCATAATTTTCAGATTTTTGAATAAGTGATTGCCATTAAATTTCAGATTTGTTCCCTATTATATAACCAACTCTAGTTGAATTTCGTTGCTAATCCGCTTTTCCATATTAAATAAAATTTTTTTATGTAATTCGTATTACTTTCTTTGTTCGACATTTTTCATAATTACATACAACCAATCTGTTAATTTTTCATGTACAAACAAGCTTTCCAATATTATAGGGATTCAAAGCTTTTAGGCGGGATCGAAGTAGATAGGAAGAGAGTAGGTGGTGACTGAGTATTGAGCAAGTGAGCATGTAACCAATCAGTGAACGAGATTGTAATAACTTCATTGTTTACCAAGTGCCTGTGTAGCTAACGCATTCTCAAAGTTTGTTTAATATCAAAATTATTTTCAATTGTAAAATTATTTTCAATTTTCAATTGTAAAATAAAAATATGCACAGAGAGCGAACTTGGATTCAATACTCTTAATAATGTAATATATTTAAAACAATACAAAACAGAAGATAAACTTCTGTGATAAATACACTTCAGTGAAAGATCTCAAAGTAAACTCAATTTATATTTCTGAATGAAATCCATAGATGAATAATTTAAAACAAGGGGTACAAAAGCTTCTAAGAAAATTCCAAAACACAATTTGAGGAGGAATTATTTCTACCATAAATCCTCATGCTTTTATACACCCTATTCTGAAATACTATATAAATACCCTGAGGCAATAAGCGACGGTCATTTACCTTGCTAAATTTCCCATGGGAAACTTCGGTGAACAAAGTTTGAATAAAATCCTGCGATTCATTTGCATAGAGAAGATATACTAAAAAGGGTTATCCTATTCTGGTTTTATAAACACTTTAAATTCTGAAATACGGGAATTTAATTCCCTGAAAAGGCTGAAAGTATCTGTTAGTTCATTGATACTATGTCAATAAATTATTTAAGACAATCTGGTAGTGACATCTTTAGTTCAAGCTTTCAAACTTCACATAGGCAAAGACAGGCAAAGGTTGCGATCGATTTAAAGTAGAGGAGCTTTCAGGACTTTGAAAGCTCGCAAAGAGATGGCGGGCCAGGAAGCGAAGTGGTAAAGCTCACTTTTCTGTTTTATCAATTATTACTCAAGGATTTTGGAAAACATCTTTATCGACTGTGAAGAAGCTTTTGTCGGTATGAAAGCTTTCGTATTTAAAAAAAGCAGTTACCCAGGTTATTATGGAAGAAAAAGGACTAAATAAAACTAGGGGTAGAAAAGAGACAAAAAAAACCGATTTCCCAATTGGAACTAAAATTTATAAATAAAACGTATTTTACAACTAATTGAAATGTAAAGAGCAATACAGCAATCCAGTATTTGATATGCATTACATTTTAAAACCATATTATTATAGTTTTAATATTATATTATAGTTATAATTTTATATTATAGTTTTAATTTTATATTATAGTTTTATTCTAACTGCTAATAATTCCAAGTTATAATATGAACAGTAACTGAATATATTAATAGTGCCCCAGCAATTTATATATGCAGATTAAATTTCTTAGCCAACTCAAATCAAAAGTTATTAATCAGCTCGTTCAATGTAGTTTAATTATTAGTACTCACTAAACCGTAGCAATTTCTCTGCGGCCTCGGCTTGGTCAGTGAATTTCCGAGTACCGAAATAATAAAAAATGCAAAACATACCGTTTGCTGGAATACGTTTTAAAATATAGTAAAATTCCGGAAGCTTTGAATGCAGCTCTTCTACCTTGGATGGTTTATTGTAATTAAAGAAGATTTAATTAATTATGTGTTCTGTTTTATCGTTTCATGCAAATATGCACATAAAATGACACAAAAGAAGCTCGAAAATAATTATTTTCCCTTTGCGACACACGGAAATTATTCTAAATACCTTGACATTTTCTTTGAAAATACCTTTTCATTTATGATGAATTTAATTTCGTTCAACTAAATTCAGAGTAAAAAATTAATATCTTTTGATAGCTCCTCTCTTTAATCGTGAGATATTTAAAAATATTCAGTGTTGAATTGAATGATTTAAACAGTAAATGAACTGGAACTGGAATCTTTTCAGCTTGGCATTAAATGCATCGAAATGTAAATAATATGCGAATTTCTAAGTTCTCCTAGCGACTTCCGTTGCTCAAGTATGGCATATCGCCAAACCAAACATGTTTCTTATCTAGCCAGTTTACTTGTACAGAAAATTTATCGGGGTTACGTAATCCTCGTTTATGATTTTCTCAAACTAATATGAGGCGTTCAACGAACTCGGAAAGCTCAGCTGGATTCGCAAGCTTAAAAGGATTTGTAACTTCCGTGCTCTGACTAAAGATCCTGACTTCGAATAACTGCTTCCATATTCGTATTTATCAAACAGTCACATATACATACATATATGCAAATAAATAGCTCAAGTTTTGAATACGTTTTCGCAATGCAACCATTAAGATATGATTTATGATTCCATTCTTGGAAAGGATTTCAGGATTATATGAAATCATATATAGAACAATGTGTAATGGGTACAATGGTTAGAGCCACCCCCCACCTCCATAAATTGGACATTTGATTTAAATATATGTAATTAAGAAATATACAAAAATTAAATTATTAATCAACAGTGCAAGATTGTTCTCAACACAAAATTTCACAAATTTTAAGGAATTTTATATATGTCCTGGAAGGATTTCAATGATTTCAAGGGAATTTAGGGTTACAAGGATTTTAGAACCCTTCCTAATATTTAGGCGAGCCCTATACTGTAAATTGTATGTAATGCACTGAAAATTAAGATAAATAAAACTTCAAAGATGATTTGGGGGATGATTTTGACAGGGTTGGAAAAAATAAAAGAGTCCTTGATCTGAAAGACCAGTAGACCGTAAACTTCATTACAGTTTTAACAGAGTGATGCTTGTAACGATTAAGAAGATAAGTGCCACAACCCAACTTCCGCTGACCTGCAGTGAATGGTACTAACGAGGAAATTTATAGGCTATTCGGTTCAACGTTGGTAAGGTTAATAAAATGACCTCCAAATAACACTTACAAAACTACCACAATAAAATAATGTATTTTTTAAATGTTGTTTTCTCCGTTAAGTTTTTTCCAATCCAAAAAAAATCATAAAATTTTGACTAAATATTTCAAAAAGGTATACTTATTATTATATTAATATATAGGAATATTTTAAATTCTCTCCTCGGGAGAAATTTTGTTTCATTCTTTTTACTTTGAAAGCCGGCTTTATGTCAGCAAGAAGTTGGTATGGTATGCACAATACAACCCCGTGGAAGGAATTTCGCAAAAAAAAAAAAACTATAAAAGATCACTTTCGGGTTTCTTCGCAGTTAACTTTTAAATATTCATGAGAACCGGCTAACACAGGTATCGTTTCTCAAGCGAATTCTGTTCTCGTCGAGCTTAAATTATTTCTTTTAACGGCAAATATTTTAATATTCCTCACAGACGAATAAGTAAAGTATAATCATGTAAATCAAGAATTTTAATCAAACAGAAAAAAAGTTGTCAATATTTTTCGGTTTAATTTTTCATCAGAAATCGGGTTAAATTGCGATGTTTTTTTCTGGACAGCCTCTTAAACTGAAGAGAAAAATACAATTGAAATCTTGTGATTTTTCAGCTACTTGAAATAACAAGAAAAAATAGCGTCTTATTAATCTTCCAAAACAGTGGAAAAGAAAGTCGGTAAAATTGTGGCGTTTATATTAAGAATATGCTGCTACAATTTTTCACTGATGTAGAATGGGGTGAAACTGATTGTGAGCCACTTGTTAGTATTATTTTCAGTTTTTTACTACCTGAAAAATCGGGATTTTTATTCTGAATATGAGCAAAATATGCTGTTGATAGGTTCTATAGTTAAAACAACCGAGAAATATTTATTTAGGATTTCTCTTCGACTTCTTTTGATTCCTCGATAATCGAATTCTATTCACATTCGCAAGTGGTTTCTTGATTTATAAGGCCTGAAGGCAACGAGATTTGAAGAAGTACTCAAAGGTTCTTTTAATGGTCATAAAAGCAAAACGAGAGCACAATTTACGTAGAAACATTTTATGGTACATTTACCAAGATAAAAAGTCCTGAAAATAGCTAAGAATAAGAACATCTGACCTAAATGACCTTTCTGTAAAAATAAAAATTAAGAGATTGTCTTAATCAGACATAAACTTGATAGTTTCAATTATTAAAATTAATTTTCCTTTTTCTATTAACATCCTTTCTAGTATTAATAAGAAAACTATTCGGAAGGTTGTGTATTTTTAAAATAAAACAAAATTAATATTCAATAAAATCGATAGAGTCACGTTTTAGATACCTATCTTTTCTTTCCCTAGGTAATTCTGTTTTTTACCGTTCATGTCTTACTTTCAAAATAGGTATCGATTTTTACCATCCCCTGGGCATTAACTTCTTGACTGTATGATATATAGGTATTGTAAATCCTGCACTTTCAGCGTGTTCGTAAAATCGCTCGCTCTCTTGAAAGCTTTATATATACGTAATTTGTAAGATTTCAGGAAGCGGATTTGTGAAACAGGCTCTTTAACATGAATATATTTTATTTAAAAAACGAGAGAACTCTCAAGGAAATTTATAATCGGTTTAAACTCGGCGAAAAACTCGCGCGAGTAATACTAAAATTGCATAAAGGGAATTCTTATACTTCATCTTCTATTCTTCTATTCTTCTATTCTTACTGACATTTCTTCCTCTGTAATGCCATTTCCACAATTATTACGATCCGAAACTTATATAATAATAAACAAATTTTTTCAAAATAATTTTCTTTCATAAATTTAAATATTTAGGACCAGATTTAATTTTACAATTTTTGAACTCGATATCTCAATAAAAAGGAATTATTCACGAAATTAAATGAATAAAAAAGCTGATTCAGATTGCACTGTAAAATATCGTGTAATTACTGTGTCGATCATAATCGTTATCTCTAAATGCTTGGTTGAAGTGCGAGTTTATAATTTTTGACACTTTGTATCTAAAGTTTTAAATGTTTCTACGCTAAAACATTTACAATTAGAAAATCTGAAACATTCAAAATGAAGTTTGTGTAAATAGAGAGAAGGTATTAAATTTATACTGAAAATCTGTACATATTTTATTTTGACTTTATTTTCTCCTCAAGAAGCAGAAACTTATGAGAAAATTAAAGCACATTGCCCAAGTCTTAATTCCTCCACTTGCTTTTGAATGAACCTTCATTTTCTTTGCGAACGAAATACGTTTCACGAAAGGGAAAAATTCTTTTTAAAATTAAACTACATTTTTAACTTTTGAATTTAAGAAGGTAAAACTGTCATGTTAACTAAATTAAAGACCTTGTCTCTACAACTTCCTTAACTAACTCTTGCATGCGGAAAACTTACTAATATAATTCAGTTAAAAGTTGTACTGACAAGTTGGTGGTAAAGTTCGTGATAGAATAGTGTGATAGGGTAGAGTTTGAAATTCTGTTTACATTGACCATTAGATTCGAAGTGATAGATCGAGATTAATTGTTATAATGATTTTGGAATATCAAAACTTCACCTTAATTAGAAGGTCGGATTCCACGAAATTCGGTGAACGTAAACGAAATATAGACACTTCGTAATTGAAAATAGTTTACCCATAAAGAAACTACATAAATTAATCAGATTTTAATCAGAAAATCCAAATAGAAGAGCCAATTTTAAACAGAAATAATTAAGCTTTTTATTGAAATTTAAAATCAAAGAAATTCATTTTAAAGCGATTGAAAGTCGAAAAAAATAATGACCAATTTTGAAATGTTTTAAATTGGAATGGTCCATGGAATACAATGCCATCCTATTATAAAAACTATAATAAAGAATAAAATAAAGCTGAGAATGAAGTTTAAAGCAGTAAGATACTCTCATAATCATAAATCCCTTCTAAGTATATACTGCAATGTCATGACATTATGATGGATCAGCTTTTAGTAGAAAGATTCACCTTTCATTTTCAAAACCTGATTTTACTAGCTAGAGTAGAAATTTTATCATGCACTCAGTAAATGGGTAATATAATAATTAAAATTGAGAGGCAAAGAGAATTTCATGCTCTCATTCAAGCTCTTTGTGGAACTATGTTAATAAGAAGTAATCTTCAGCTTAAATTAAGTTAATAGTTGGCTTTTATTTTTCATAAATTCATAGCGTTTTTTTTTTCTAAGGAAATCTTGAGGTAATAATGATATGCAGGTGGGAGGGGAGAAAATTGTCAAAATTTTCGTGCCCCTATGCAATTTCAGGTTGCTCTTCACAATAACCGCCTCTCTAATATATGTATATATATATATATTATACATATATTATTCTAGGAAAGAGAGAACTTTCTCATGTTTTTTAAATATTTTTCTTCTTATTATTGTAAACGATGTAAATGCATTTTCTCTTTTAGTCATGTTAGTTCCTCCTACGACCTCGTTCCATTATGTTCAACCATTGTAGGTATTTCCCTTTCACGCCACTTCCATGCTTTGCTCCTGTGTGGTTTGAATATATCATACAAGGAATAGAGGACCGAGGATACATGATCTTTAGAGAAACTCGATCTCAAATATGACACTCCATAATATTCCTAATGGCGAAGGGTGAATATCTTCAAAAATATATTATCGACATGAATATATATCCATTTAAGGGCAAAGAACTTCCAACCTTTTCTTGTGTACGAACTGTGAAATATCAATTCTATATTCTACATTATTTTTTCAAATAATTATTTTATTATACAAAGATTACACAGGCATAAAAAAAGTGATCTGTATCAAGAACGAGACCTATATATTCTTATGTATTTTGACGCGCTGATTCCGAATCCGGGGTCCGATTGGCTTCAGCACGTCAAGTTTAAGAGCATTTGAAGGTCAAATCGGCAAAAAAATCGATCGAAAGAAGGTGATTAGCATTTCTATGGTTTTGAGGGCCGCTGAATCCGAATCTGGAATCAGTTCGATTCTATCATATCTGCATCAAGGTCAATTCAAGGTCAAATTTGTATAATGTGAAAAAAGTGAATTTTTGACTGCATATTCAGACAGAACGGAAAATTTTACGTTCCTTCAGAATCTGCACTCAAAAATTAACTTTTTTCACATTATACAAATTTGACCTTGAATTTACCTTGATTCAGACATGTTGGAATTAAACTGATTCCAGATTCGGATTCAGCGGCCCTCAAAACCACATAAATGCCAGTCACCTTCTTTCAATCGATTTTTTTGCCGATTTGACCTTCAAATGCCCTTAAACTGACCACATGGAATGACAAGTTCGAAATTCTCGAGAACAGAAGTGCTCACTGACCAACAATGTTTGATTTTTTGGAATTAGATTTCTCACACAATGACAATTTCGAATTCGTATAATTCATACAGTTTGATGTAGTTTTCTTACACTTCGAAATTATTTATCGGTTTTAAAATACGGTTTGGAAGCCTTTTCTTTGCGATTATGAATCACGTCAATGTAGCTAAATTTAAGTGGTCTTTAATCGACGAGCTGAAGCACCTCCTGCCACACTCAATAAATATATTATGCATGATCAGAGTTTGTGGGATAATTTCCTGTCTGGTTAAGAAAAAAATAATGCAAGCAAAAAAAGATATTTTAGAATCAGCACTTTACCTTCTTTTATGTATTTCCCCGTTCAAGTATAAAAAAAGTGTATAAAATTACAAATACTTCGCATATGACGATTTCTTTCCTTTTTTTGCACTTTATATATTTTGAACTAGAGAAAAATTCTATCTAAATTAGAAGGAATCAGCCTCAAGGTCATAAGATATACTTAGGACTGATTAATTTTGTAATTCTTCTCAGATGAGGTGATGAAAATCGAACTTCGCAAAATATTTACAGGATAAAGTGCAGCACACGTTTTCTCAGCAGCTTTAAATAGGATGAAAATAAAAGCGATAAAAGGCGATAATGAATAATGGAAGAAAACTCTGATGTGCCTGAAGAATACGTTTATAAATAAAAGCACTCGTTGGCACTTTTAATATCTAAACTCAATAATTCCGGATAAGGAAGACTTTATTACTATTATCGAGTATTTTAGTAATAAAGTGTATTATTCAATGCACAAAGTAGAAAAAAATATTCACTTGGCAAAACTAAGATTTTGTATCGGAAATTCTTTTCAAGAAAAGACAACCTCGGTTTCAGACTGCATTGTTCAAAGACTCGTAACTCAATTGCTCTAAAACTTTTCACTTCTCTCGAGAAATTGATGTTTGATCAATAAAACGTGAAAGGAATCGTACTCCTTCAGCTCTCAAAACTTTTTTATAAATCGATACTTTAAAATTTTTTATATATGTTGTATCCCTGTAAATTTTATTTGAGAGAGTAAAATAATCAAAAGAAGTAAAGGATTTTGAAGTGAATAAGAATGAAAGTGCACTAGCAAGTATTTGCAGGAATTTGAAGCGGGTTCACTGTATCAACTAGTGCAAACATCAATCACAACCCTGAGCTCATAGCTACTCTGCAATTACACTCTATAATTTAGTAAAGTGCAGTTAATGAATGTTTAATTTCCTCTATGTATAGCTGGCAGCGAGAAGTACGTGAAGATTCAAAGGAACAAGGTTCAGAGATAAATATTATCAAAAATACCTTTTTATGTTTGGTGGAGGGTGTATTTGGTGTTTTGTGTCAACTATATATAAATGGAAACTCTCAATATGTTTCAAGAGGAAACGAGTAGCTTCAGGCAGGAGCAATATCGAGTCTCGGTCGAGTTTTCGCTTAGCAAACTTTCTTTCTGTCAGCTGCTACAGAACTAGAAGATTTTCACTTTAGGCAGAGACAGATAAAAGTGTATTTCTTCAAGCGGGAGGCTGAGAGGTAAATCTAATTATTCCCGATTTAATTTCACAAAGCAGACGTCAATATTTCTACCTCCGAGAAAATATTGAGTTCTGTTTCTCCCCCGAATATTCGTGTTCACTACAAAATAAGATGTAAGAAAAATAAAAGGGGAGCAAAAAGTAGGGAGAAATTAATTTTGTAAACATACATATTTGTTCTGAGTTAAAATCTAAAGAAGCAAACGTAAGAAGAACTAATATTTCCCTGACCTTTCCCCGACTTTGATACAAATTTCCCTGACAGAAAATTATTAAAAATGCCAATAAAGTTAATTCAATCGACAAAGTTCGGCTAAATACAGCTTTTAGAAAATCAAAACTGAATTTTCTCTCCTGAAAACCTTCCACACACACATATACGCTCAAGAGTTAGACAAAGATAAATAAAGTTGCAAAGAAATAACTTTAACAAGTGCAATTAATCTGCCCACTTGGTATGAATAAATGGATCAAGAATTTGTAATAACCTTTCTTGGATATAATTATACTCTCTTGTTATTCGAATACTCGGCAGCAACTTCGTTAATTAGAGAATTCGTGGCATTTGCTGGCTTTAGAACCTCCAAAGTAATCTCAATTCATGAATAGTTAATGAAAAAATTTCTTTCTCAGCATACATTTTATTCAACTATTGAATTTTTAAACAGTTGTGCATTTCACTAATTCAAATTGCAAAAGTTTTCTTTTAACAAAGATAAACAACTTCATCTAATGTACAACCTTCTAAATATTTTAAATACCTCTGAAAAATCTTTTTTCGACTAGATTCTAGATCTGTCTATAAAAATACTTCATTTCCATTGAAATTGCCTCCCTGCATTTTATGTCGAAGAAAAATGTCAAGACAGAATGTTCTACGAAGCGTAAAAAAATACTGTGGACGTGCAAGGAATTCCATTATCAAAGAATGGAACTTTGAACAAAGTAATTCCCAATGCTCTATGAACTTGTCACAAAATTGGTACAATTTTACTTCATAAAGATTTTGAAAAAGTGATAAAGCGCCTGGAAAAAAAGGTCAATATAGTTTCAGTTGAGGATAGGATAAGCCATAAAGCTGAGCGAGTGTTAAACGAGGGTAGAAACCCTGGGGAAAATGGGAGGAGGGTGCAAAGGTATATAATTGCATTTGTCAATAACTTCGCAAAAAATTGAAACCTAAGAAGAATTTATCGTAGAAAATTATAGAATATTAATAAAATTATTCTTTTCAGACATTTTTCTGTTTACACTTCAATTAACAAAGAGCCTGTTATTCCCCTTCAAGAAAATAAATGGTTAATAGTCTGCCTTGTTTTTTTTCTCAGACAAAAACTTCTTCGTTTTCTCATTATTACTATATCCCAATCTGGATATCCACCGACCGCATATTTTAACAAGAAATCGAATAAAGGAAAGTTTTAAAATTACTAAAAATGACTTTGACTAAGTAAAGATACCTATAGTAATATACATATACCTATAGTATACGTAAGATTTGTTAACACTTAAAAAAGTGGTAAAGGCTTCGATTAAATTCGCTGATTTAAGCTTTTAATGAGAGTTAGGAACGTCATTAAATTGCACCCAGCATCGTTCCAAGCAGACTAAGATTAAATCTTGTTTTGACCTCATAATTTATCGGCGGACATGCTTTATCTAATTTTATGCCAAAATAAATTACGGCGGTAATTTCGAATCAATAAATTTTCAAATGATATGCCAAAACCTGCCAGAAATTTATGCTCATGACCACTTTATGAAGCCCATATTAAAATCTCATATTCCTATATCTTTACTGACGTTATATCCTATCTTTTTAATATTTTATACAGAGTCCATAAAAAATTATAATTACTAAACTCACAAAATAAAAAATATTTCACTCTCTCTCATTTCAGTCATGTCTTCTGTCCTGAGTTTAAAACAAAAGACTACGATTTTCCAAAGCGGTATACATGAACCTAGAGAGTTATTAACGTAGCTGAGGGTAATGATTGTCAAGGGAGAAAAGAAACACGACTTTTTTTCCATTCTTATTTTTCTCCAGAGGATCGCGATAAACTTTTAACAAGATTTCAAGTAATAATTTTACTACCAGAATTTATAGTCTTGCGTTATATAGCTTTTTTACTAATGAAATAGAGCAGATTCATTTTACTAACTCATTTTAGTAAGCACTTTTACTATCAATTAATTCAGAACTACTAATTCGCAGTAAAAAATATTTTCTAAAGTGAATTAGTAAACGAATCGGCATTATTTCAATATAGTAACTTCTTCTCTAGTAGAAATTGGTCTAGTTTTTCCTTAACACTCTCAAGTAACTCGTAGGGCTGAAATGGGGAAAAACTAGACTAGAGAAACTAGGTAGTGCCTAGTTAGAACCTAACTAGAATTTCCTGAACAGATTTGAATGAGGAAATCCTTGACTAGTAATCAATGAAAATTTCCTCATTCAATACGAGAATAGTTTTTCCTTGCCTGTATCTCGATAGAAACTAACTAGGATTTCCTGCTCAGTTTTAACTTGAAAGACCCCTTTACTGATTTCTACGGATTTTGATATGAATATTTATATTTGTTTGTATTATATAATAAAAATTGAATACAAAGAAATAAATGAAAAAATCTATAATTATTTAATAATAATTAATAAAAAGTATTTTATAAATGATAATTTATTAAATGATCATTAAACTAATAATTTAATGCAAATACTTTTAAGTAGAAACAACATGCGGCCAAGGAATGAACGAGGAGTGGAAAATATATAATTTTAATAAATTAAATAAATAATTTTATTAAATCTACGTAAGTACCTCGTGAGAAACTAACAAGATTCCTTCTAGATTTCCTAGTCAGTTCCTCACTCGAAGCAGTGTTACATTCCTCACTAGTAACTGACAAGTTTCCTAGTTGGGTGCTAACCAGACGTAGGGAAAAATTTACTAGAAACTTGCATAAAACTAGGACCAATTTCTACTATACTAATCCAGGTTGAGAGAATTACAAGCTGAGCAAATCCTTAGTTTGCACGCAACAAAAAAATTCAGATAAAAATCGAATTTCGAAAGAATTTTTCTCGGAATGTTTCGATTCGAGAAAGCTGATTTAAAAGAGTCTTTGAGATGGCTCATGTTTATTGCATAGTATCGCAATTTCATTCATTTTCCTTTTCACGATTTTCACCTTAGGCAGAAACTTGTAAATTATTCTTAGAAAATAACCAATTCTGGGCATAGATGATAAAAGTGTAAATTACTTTAAGGAAAGTTGAGAAGTATCTGTAATATATTTTTTATGGCTTTTTATCTATGTAACGTCCCTCTAAAAGTGTAGAGTTGTTCCACTGAAACGCAGACCAATTTCACATTGTATCGCCACAATATATCTCTTAAGCACCTTTTCATGGCTTAATAAAAAAGAGAGATAACACTTTTTTCATAAGAAAGTAACGTTATTAAATATAAAAATAGGCAATATCTTCTAAAAAAATTGACAAAGTCACTTCATTCTGGACTTATTTTAAGGGTTTTTGATAGCTTTTAACTTATTTGAAAGAAAAAATGTAATCATTAATGAAATTAAATTTAAGAGAACTTCAACCATCATGGAAAACAGGTGAATTCACAATAATTCTGATCGGCAGTATATAATGAAATAAAGTTATACTTTAATTAATACGCCAATGATAATATATAATTTGAAATATTTGAGCAATATATAACATGAAAATATTAATTTTCAATATTTCAATGTATATTGTACATATTTATCATTTAAAATGAAATATTATTATGCGATGGGAATATGCGTATGCAGAACGGACAGAAAAGTAAATAATTGATGATTTTCGGGTCGGGAAAATAGGAAGCAACTGGGCATCATTTTTCCCCCATTTCGTTCAGCGTATAACACTTTATGGTGAAAATGCATAATGGATCGTCCACTAAAAGCGGATATACAACGAAATCGCTACTTCAGGAGAATTACTTTAGGGTCGTCACGTTTGTACTCAACGTAAAGCTACCCGAATCTTGGAAATGCAATAAGAGCTCTGTTTTATATCTTTAAAAGACGAGAAAAGAATGGTAAACAATGGACTTTTATTAGTACCAAGATTGTAGTTTATTATGTTTTTTATAGCGGCAGTAATGTAAATATTATCACTGAAAAAATAGAGCAAATGGTCTCAAGACAAAGAAATTCTTTAAACTGAGTGATTACAGCTTTAATTTATGCAACTGCCGTTTGCAACGTTTATAAACAAAAAGATCTAATTTTTTTTCAACTATGATTGTTTCATTTGCAATTATTGACTGATTAATGCTTTTATTATCATTTTGAAAATTTATAATCGAAAGTATAAACTTATGGTATATCATTTTTATTTTTATTTCCAGCTGATGGAATTTACTTTTATATTTTCGTTTATAAACGTTGTAAATGTCAGTTACATTTTAATTTTAATTTAAAAAATGCATCACTTCAAATCGATCATGAAAAACTTCTTTTTGACTCACAAAAGTTTGGTTAAATAATGAAAAGGTCTGTGACAAATGAAGAAAGGGGTGTGTTTTGAAAAAGGTGGGCGTTAAAAGAAGAAAAAGGGCGTGCCCTACGAAAAGGGGGCGTTTTCAACGAAAAATATGGATATTGCTCAAATAAAAGGGGGCGTTAAATTAAGAAAATGGGCGTATATTAAGAAAATGGGGCGTGGTTTGAGAAAAGGGGGTGTGGGTAACTAAAAAAAAGAAGCTCGGTCAAATAAGAGAAGGGGGGTGTTGAATAAATTATGGGCGTGGTTTAGGTAAAAGGGGGCGTTGTTAAAGCTCAAATAAAAAAAACTGGCTAAATACATATTTAAAACATGGAAATAAAAAGTCTAAACATTAATTCGTAAAAAGCAATTCGGTAGTTTGGTTAAATTATTAAAATCGTAGATGTGGAAGTTTGAACGTGACGATATACTTTTTTACACCCCTACGCCGAATTGATCGATCGATCGTCCACAAAATGCAGAGCGTGTAATAAGGCAATGACTGGACGCTCGGAAAACTTTATTTGCCAGTCGGTACTTTACTCGGCCTCCTCACGCGTTACTCATATTAATGTAACCCAGAAACATCTTCTCATAATAAAAATTGTGGAAATTATTCACCTCATGTTGTGCACCGTCTCTCTTTTGAATGTCAATTTTCTGAAGCGGACTAAAGTGAGAAATGTAAATATTTGAAACCGATATAATGCACATCGAATGTTGCATGCGAATTTCAGGAAACTTCTGTAAAGATCATCTGTATAAGTTTTTTTAAGGATAAAAAAAACTTGGCTAATTTATCTACATTTTTTTAGCGTATGCAGCAATTATATAAATTTCTGGAACAGTTTATGTGTTTACTTTATTTTATGTCTACAAAATACACATATTATGGAAAATATATGAAGAGCTGTGAAACTGTTAAAACAGTGTACATAATAACAAGAATTTGAGTTACTTTGGTAAAAAAACAGCGCTGACCTCATAGCGTGTTGTACTTAGGGTAAACGTTAGTGTTGCGTGGTTTGCCGGCATAATTGCACGAAACCACTAAAGGGCTAAAGGCGAACGTGCAATCAATCAAATATGCCAAACATCGAGTCCTAGGGAATGCCATTTTAACCAATACATACGTCGGATGCCTCAACTCCCTGAAATTTGTCTATAATCATTTTAAATTCCTCTATTAAAATTACGCACACAAAGAAAAATCTATAAACTGTAAAGAAAGATAAAAGTAAACCGATATACAAAATTTCTTATCAGATCATCAAAGAAAATGACACAACGTCAATATCATGTACCCTTCAAACGCAATAAAACCGTAGAATTTCCAATAAAATTCATTTCCTGCTGGTGAAATATTCTGCCCCAATAATTTTCCAGTGAAAACTGTCATTGTTGGACATGTAGAGAATTATTCTATTCCTTTACTCAATGTGTTTTCCCTGTAACATGTGTTGTTTAATAGTGCAAGTTAAAATATTCTGAGTACATCAAAATTAGCTTTAGTGCTCGTAAAATAAGAAACCTATCCTCACCTAACGTAAATCTACTTCAACGAGAAGTCATAAAGCATTCAAGTAATTCAGATATCAAGATCGAGAAATGCTCGAAGTCGCATCGTGATAAAATAGCACTTCTAAAAATTTAAGCTCCCTTTAACTCAAATTTAAGTAAAAATAAGACGTGCAATCAAACTTCATAAGGTTCGCTTTCGCCTTTTTTTCTTTTTCAAGTCCGATAAAAGAACGTTATCGATTTTTTAGTTCTCAGACATTATTTTCGTTAGATGGGAGGATTTATTGCGGCGAGGAAAATGCCTGTGAATTATGAACATGAATTTGAGTTCTTCTTGAAATTTTTCGAAAATTCATGCTCTTCATTTATCAATGTTACATTTCAACTTATTTGAGAAGTTAAATTCAAAAGATCACTTCATGAACATAATCGTATGGAGAGACCAGAATAATGTATAAATATCGAAATTATGATCACAACCTTATATACCTATATTCAACCAATTCAACCTATTCAGCCAATAAATAATACCAATCTATAAATAATTTCATGTTTCCAAATTGAAGCTTTTGAAATTGTAAAATTACCTCAAAGAAAAATGAAACTGAAGTTTTCAACCTTTACGTCAACGAAAAGTTATTTTTTTGTAAAAAGGACGAGATCTAAAATCTGATTGCGTTAAATGATTCCATTCGATATCAAAAGATACACAAAACAGTTTCAACCCCCTATCGCACTAGGATCAACCCCAAATCATTCCCTAAGTACAAAAAAAATCATAGCAATTCCCCTAACTTCGAGACCTAAAATTTTATTCCTTTAAATAGTTCCATTTAATGACCAAAGAAACCCAAAACAGTT
Organism: Synergus itoensis; assembly: GCA_904066005.1. Classification (NCBI taxonomy): domain Eukaryota; kingdom Metazoa; phylum Arthropoda; class Insecta; order Hymenoptera; family Cynipidae; genus Synergus; species Synergus itoensis. The sequence continues at coordinate 32,397 of CAJFCP010000476.1, read as the reverse complement.
TCATCCACCTAACCCTCTAGGTTCACTCTCAAAATCAACCCCTAAGTACAAAAAAAATCATT
>CAJFCP010000476.1:12226-27335 GCA_904066005.1 Synergus itoensis | reverse complement strand
GGCAGTTATAATAATTTCGATTTTTAAAGTTTTGAAAGGATGTCTTCGTTAATATATATTCCTTATTGTTTTTCCCTCGTTTTTATATAAATAAGCCTCAAAGAAAAATAAAATAAGGTGGGTTAAAGCACCAAAAGAAAATAAATCGAAAAAGGCGAAAGTATATAAGGTCACAACCAAACATTCCAATATTCTGGGACTAAATGTCCAGAAAAACCCATATTCGTAAATTGAATAGTAAAAATGAAATAAAATGAATGAAACAAAATAACCAATTAACTAAATATTAACTAATTCAAAATTGAGAGCGTTATTCTTCTTCAATTAATCATTTTTAATTAATCCAGATTAAAATTTTATTAAAGTTTCGCTGACTTTTATCGTAAAATGTGGGCGCTTTAATAATAAAGACCCGAAACGTGAAAAACGGAGTTTTGAAAGTTTTTTTATCTTCATTTTTAATGAGATATATTGTAAAAACCGATTGACGTTTGACTGAATCTTATTTACTCTATATCCTACATATTCTATATAAAACTCGATATTTTTGCCGACCGATTGAGAACAAATCTAGATTCCTTAATTGAATTTAGATTGCAGCTTTCCTGATTCAATCTAAATTGGAAAAAAAATAAAATAGAAAATAAAAAATCAAATGTACATATACAGAGGATTTTTAAACCTCCTTATCCAAGAAAAAAGTTATTTAATATTAAAATTTATCAGTAGTGTACATTTCGCCAGAGAGAAAAATTTTTCAAAACACCCTCGACGATTCTTCAGAATGATTAAACGTTTCCTTTCACTTTATTTATACCATTTTCTATCCTTGCTCTGAAATTGTCAAGTATATATTTCAAAATATTTCAAAATTCCGTACTACGGTTGAAAAATGGTACTAAATTGCAATTTGTCCTTATTAAAATAAATTTGCACGTATTTCTTAACGTAAATTCCGAAGCAACTAGATAAAAAATGCATATACAGCATTTCTCTCATTATCACTTCTTTGCAAAGAGACGAGTTTTCACACTGAAATCAACACTCGTTAAATCGTTTTGTCGCGTCTTTTAAAATCCAATTAAAATGAATAATTGGAACATAAAGTCGACTTACTCAAATTCTCCCAGCAGCTTCCCCTATAAAACTGCAGAAGCGAATCGCATTTCGCAGCGATAGCAAAACCAATATGTATTTCACATTTATAGTTGAATTGTCATAAGGCTCAAAATTTACTCAAAATTCACTCAAAATGTACTCCACACAGTTTTCTATTTTTCAAAAGCTCTCTTGTATTTTTATCTATATATACATCCTTTTCTGAGTGCTATTAAAAGTCATGGGAAAGCTCCCAAATGTATTCTCACTAAAAGACCTAGTGTAAGGTATCACATTTGGATAGAAGTTACAGAATAAAACTGAAAATACTCGACGAACGTTAAAGCTTGTTTCTACCCGTTTTCGTAACCATGTTATCGAGAAAAACGTTTCGTTTGATGAAAAAAGTTTTTCAATTTTTCCAATATGAGTATTTCACGAGTTCCTACATATTGCACTGATGAATGCAATATCAATTCGGATGTTAATTAAATTTCCAAGCTATTTTGATAATCTGTACTCTATAAATATTTATGACTACTGTGTGCTTCGAAAATGCAAACATTGCACAATATTCTGCTAAATTAATTGACTTCTTATACATAGGAAGTTTTAATTTAGAGAAACTAAAGTGAACGTCCTATTTCGGTTAAGAATTTCATTGATCAACTGAGAAAATTCTCTTACCGCAGAATAATTCATTGTACTTTATATAGAAGCATTCCACTTCAAGTGGTGCTTGTAAGAGGAAGTTGAAGTAAGAAGTAACGAGTCTTGGCATTTCCTGGCGCTTGTTGACTCTGAGCAAACTTCAAGACCACTTGATCGATATAATTTAAATACATTACATATTTCATAAGTTGGGGAAATCCAAGGGTAGAATATAATTATCAAAAAAAGAAGAATTAAAATTGAAAGTAAGAAAAAATTTGTAATCATTAAATCATTAACAAATCATTAACAAAAATTAATTGGTACTGAGGAGAGTGTATGGAAGTCGTTTAAATTAACAGAAAACAATTTCCATTCATTGAAATCTCCTCAACCAAATACAGACTATTGCTTTCTAATTTTGCATTAATTTTTTTATTTAACTATATTATATAACTCCCTTTATATAGGTACATTGTACATATATGTGTCCGATATCATGAAATATATATCCTTAGGCGTAAAACGTTCTCTGATATCTTGACACAAAAATACACCCTCAGATCTTCTTCCCATATTTTTTTATATAGGCGATATACTTTTTCAATATCACGTTTTCATCGATGTATATTCTATTTATAAGTGTTTAGGTTTTCTCAGGACCTCCTGATAGTAAAAAAGCCAGTTGACTTTTCTTTAAAATCATTTTGCAAAATTACTAGGTCACTGTCATAATGTTTTGCAAAGTAATTAACCTCAGTGTGAAAGGGGCCTACGAAGTACAGGTAAAAATGTATCGATCCTTCCGCATTGCACACGCGATGCTCGATGAAAACGACGAGGAACTCAACATACTCTGCATATTTTTTTAAGATTTCAAAAAATATAATATAATAATATAATATAATATAATAAAATTAATTTAAAATGGAATTTATCCATGCATTTAGTTTCTAGTATAATTTATCATTTGATATAATCATAATTATTAGAAAAATTGATCTAACTTAACTTAAATCAAGATTTTCTAAAGAATTATCTTACTTTTCTCCGTTTAGCTCACTTTAAATAAAACTGATGTGGATACTAAACTTCGTTGAGCAAAGTAATTGTTATCTATTCAGCAATGCTGTTCTCCGAACGTCCCTTAAGCTTTTAAGCCGTTAATTCCTCTCTCATTTGCAATTAGTTGATTTCAAGGCTTACTCGTATTCTCTTTTTTGTAACGAAATTGTATGTCTCTAATAAAGATCAGCATTTTCTATACAAATGACCTTTTGTGCACAGAATCATGCATCAACATCAACGTGATGATTAATTACACTGGAAATTGTATTTGAAAGCTTAACAATAACAAAACGTTAATCATACGAAGTAATCTGTGCACGTTTATACGAAAATATGACTTGATATGATTATTATGCTTCTATTCAATTTCACATATTTTAATCTAGTAATCTAGAAATTATAAGTGAGAAAAACCCATAAAACTTTATCTTTTCGAAATAAATGCCATTCAGAATTATATTTTATATATTATTTATATATTTCTCTTAAATTGTATATCTTATATTATGTAAAATCGCAAATAGAACCAAAAAATTGGTTTATCAATAATAAAATCTGCAGCCTCCAACTTTCACGTCGAATACATTTTTAAACTATAAAATATTGTTTTCGATATTCTATTATTTTTTCTCAATCCTGTGCTTGAGAATATTTTATTGTATATGGAGGGATGTGTTTCTTCGCAATACTAAAATTACTGATAGCTCTCTCAGGAACAGAAAAAGAGCTTTCTCTGTTCTTGATAAAGTATCACGATGATTCCCGTACTGCGTCAATCGCGACCTCAACAGTGCTTTTATTGCCTAGCACGAGATAAAATTCTCGAGAGACTAGTGCAAGAGCCAATTAACCCTTCATTAGGATAGGGTGAATCCATATAAATGCCCACTTATTTTTCAACATCATCATATTATTATTATTATTATTATTATTATTTTATTTCAAACGAAAATAAATAATGAAAATAAAATGATAAAAATCGAATGATATAACTTTCGAAAATCTTTTAACTCTCAATAGATAATTCCAATGTGGGTTTAAACTCAATGGAAAGTCAATTAAATCCATTCAGTCGGAAAACTCTTTCGGATAATAGATAAATTCATTAGTTTCAGTAATTGAAGGCAAATAAAAGAAAGTGTTTTGAATCTGAAAATATCAGTTTCCTAACTTTTCTCATCATCTTTCAAATACATTTAATAAAGAAAAAAATGTAGTAATGTTAGCTTGATTTAAAAATTGGCTTCAAAATTAGGTGCAAAATAAGTTTTAAGGTTTAAGATATTCGTCGAGTTATCATTATTTATAGATTGGCCGATTTCTTTGACGGATTGCCAATATTAGGTCATGATTTTAACCACACAACAATATTGGAAGCAATCTATGATTGATGAGATTCTTTTCTTATCTCCAACTACTAATAAAGTCATCAAAAATCCATTTTTTCAGATATTTAAAAATATACTCATTATAACAAAACGAAAAGTATAATTTATTTATGTAATTTACGTTTACGCCTATCGCTTTGAGCATTTAAAATAATCATGTGAACGTTCTATGTGTTTCATTAAATTTTGTAAATTCTGAATCGGTGTACTAATTTTAATTTCAATCCTGTCAACAAGTTTTCACATCAATGTACTTTCCACTCGATTTTCAAGCTTGAAATGTAAAATCCGTATGATTAAAACTCACATCCATCAAATATTAATGAATTCATAGCTGTATGAAAAATAATTTTAGAAAAATGTAAAGCAAATGTCACAATCCACTATATCACTTTAAAAGAAAATCTCTCATTCAACAAAGTCAGAAATAGTTTTGACATTTCACTTAATTCTAAAACAATTTTCCAGAAAATGGAATCAAAGGGACGGTAAATGTAAATTCATGTTGAGCGGTTATTAGCGCCCACGCTAATCGCTTTGCGAAAAGTTCAATATTATATACAATACACACTTCATTTGAGAGATATTCAGGACTTGATGTATGAGCTTATCGAGAATCTATGTTCAAAATGTGAATTCCGGGTTTGAGTGAAAAAAAGTGTTTTTTTTTTTAATTCAACTTGCTAAAAAAGTTGTTTAAAATTTTTTTTTCATTAATTTTCTTAGTTCACATAGAAGAGAATTTAATACTAAAGATAATGAACTTTGGCTCGTTTTGATTGGTCGTCTAGTTTTCTTTCAATCATGCTCGCCAATTTAGAAAAATCGTGAAAACGAAAACTCGAGAAAACGCACTTCAAAGAGTTCAAAGTTTATATCGTTCGTATATGCTTGCTCGACACCCGACCACATTTATTGCTGTATCTTTAAAAATATTGCAAATCAGCATCTATAACTTTACACACATATTCTTAGATATATTAGGAATAGATTTAAGCAATAAAAAAAATCGATTTTTTGAGCATTCTAAACCAGACTACCCCCTTAATAGTCGTAAATCCAAATTACGTCAAGTTTGCACTTTCGCACTTTCACAGAAAGTTTTTGAGTTCAAAAATTTACTAATGTTTCTAGTGCTATTTTGAAATCAATTAATTTTAGATACGACTAACTAATACATACAAAAATCTAAACCAAACACTTTCAATCATTTCAGACACAAGAACAAACGCGCGCTCTGCGCGCGCATTTACTTGGGCATCCTTAAAAATTCACGAAAACCTTCAAAATCATTAATCTCTTGAAATTTCATCAAATCCATGTAATCCTTAAAAATTTTTTAAATTCTTTTAGAAATTAGAATAATTACTTGAAAATACTTAAAAATTCAGAAAAACCGTCAAAATCATTAATCTCTTAAAATTTTAAGAGACTAAAAATTTATTAATTAATAGCAAATTATTATTAATAGAAAATTAGGTAAATTAATAATTAAATATTTTTCTAGCACATTAGATAAGACTGACAAGTTAATGAAAATTTGAATTCTGTTAATTGAGAGCTCCAGTTTTCCTTGCTGAAAATGCGAGAAGAGATTTAGAGAAACACATTATCAAACTAATAATGTGTAAGAGAGTCTATAGCCACGTGACTAATTGAGATCCCAAGATCTGAACCACGTTCCAGCAGATTACATATGAACCCATGGGCATGACCGTGGTCTCTGGGGTATTCCCGACACATACGTACTGAACATATCAAACCTATTTTCACGAACCACGCATCGAGATGACTCACATAATCGAGTTCAGAAACTACCTTTGGTGGAATTTATTCGGATTCGAGAATAGAAGATAGAGCTGACTTTCAAAGAGCGGAGAATCCTAAAACGAAAAAGAAGAAACTAAAACTACCCTTTAACATTTTCCCAATTTAGATCGAAGTCACGAAGACACGTGCGAAGGTTTGAGAAAAGGAACGAGCTACCTAGCATTCAGAAAAAGCTGCTGTTTTTATCGACTTCCACATAAATGCAACTATATGTGTTAAAATTCGTAACGATTTCTTGAAACAGGGGTACGATAAACTTTATCTGGATTTTGATTGCACTTCATTCCACAAAAGATTATCGAAATAATATAATATAGAGAAAAAGAAATAGAGAAGCTGGGCAGTTTTTTACCGCCCCTAGTTTCCCAAAAAAGGTTATCACTTGCGCCAGAAGAACGTGAAGTATTTTCGGAGAGTTCTAAAAAGATTAAAAGATGCAGTGAGGGAAAAACGAACTCTGAAACTCGCTGCTTTTGGATGATAACACAGCAGCCCATTCATCTTATTTTATCCAGGATTTTTGATCAAACATGACATAAGGTCCTAATACAGTTCTTGTGACATCTGACTGTCTCCGAAATTGAAATCACCCTTCACGAATGGAAAGAGATTTGAAGACATGGAGAAGATAAAACAAAATGCGACGAGACAGCTGCAAGCTATTCCAAAAGTTGAGGTTCAAAATTGCTTCAAGAAGTGGAAGCTTTGAGGTTCTAAAGGAAGTAATTTGAAGAGCACATAACTAACACCCGATATAGTTATGCTGGATAAATTACCGGATAAAATACCTCGTATAAATTCTAATTACAGGAACCATCCATAAATTACATAACATTTTTCCCCTTATTTTTGCCTCCTCAGTTTTTCTATCTTAGAGTATTTTTTCAAACATTTCCTATTGTTATGATTTATGAAAAAAATTACGTAACAGAGTCGATATACTCCCCCTTTTACATGTAACAGATCGCAACGTTTTTCGTCCTTACCTCTCCCTATAAAAGCTGTTGCATAATTCATGGATGGCCCTTCAAGATATCAATTGCACAATTGCAGCTGAATAAAAATTATTCCAAATGTATTCAAATAGTTCATAAAAATATAATGCTTTCAATTTCTAAAATGTTTTCAAATTTCTAAAAATTTTTCAACCGGAAATTTTTAATTTCGAAAGTACTTCTAGCAGATAAGGAAAAAGTCACGCCTTCCATTTGCCCTTAATCTGAAAATAATTTATTTTAGTAAAATGAGAATCCATGCTTTTAGACAAATCTACGACTCGAGATAAGCTCTCTGTGTATATTTATATATCTTTCTGTGTGTAAATACCTCTAGCGTGACATAAAGACTGAAAATTCGAGGAAAAAGAATTAATACGACAAACGAAATACAGAAAGCTTTTGCGTTTAACGAAACAAAAACTAGTTGCAATTCGATAGCAAATATACTTCTTTATATCAATGTCTGCTGTTGTGTTCTAGGTTCAAAGGGAGAGTTTCAACAGGAACGAAATTTGCCATTGTTATTAGCAAATTTACATTCACAAAGGTTTCGTTTTATGAACATATGGCTCAGAATTGTCAGCGAGAAAATATTAAACAGAATATTGAAAAAAATAAAAGAAAAAAACGAGTTGGAAAATAATAGCTAGTATGACAAAGAGAAGAATTAAACTGTACATATTTTGTTTCAAAAAGTTATCCCTTTGATAAGAGGATAAAATTCCCTTCTGTTGCAATATATAATATAATATAACAAAATTTGTGATCCACCTTTATGAAACTGGCTTTATCAAATTATTTTATGAAACTAAAGTTTATGAAATTAAATGCATTTAACAAAATGGCAGGGTGGCCACAAGATTCAATTTTTTAATTTCCCTGATATTTCCCTGACTTTTTCCTGACTTTCAGATAAATGTCCCTGACAGAGAAGTATTGAAAATGCGAACAAATTTTCAAAAATAATACTATTTAAATTTTTCAAAATATTCATATAATATCACTTTAAATCTGTTGAAATGAAAAATCATTCCAAATCACTTAAAATTCGTAAAAATCTCTCAAATTTACAACCTTGGAAATCTCTTACAATTGAAATTTCTTGAAATTCCTAAAAACATCTTAAAATTCCACGAAAACCCATCAAATTTAATATTTCATGAAATCCCTTAAATTTTCACTAATATCTTTTTAAAATTCCTAAAATTCATTTGAAATATTTTAAATTCCACGGAAAACTTTAAAATCTTTTCAAATTCCTAAAAATCTCTTAAATTTCTTGTAATCCTTCAAAATTCCATAAAATATTTTCAGAATCTCTTGAAATATTTTTAAATTCCACGAGAAATTTTAAAATCCCTTAAAATGCATCAAAATCTCTTAAAATTATTGGAAACCTATTGAAATCCCTTACTTATTGACACGCCTCAAAATTCCCTGAAATCTTTCGAAGTTTTTAGAAAAATCTTTAAATATCCTAAAATCCCACTATAATATTTAAAATTCTATGAAATCCTTTACAATTATTTTACAAAATCTTTTTAAAACCCAAAAATGACTTGAAATTTTTTAAAATTTTATGAGGACTATTAAAAATCCTTAAAATTATTTTTAAAATATCAAAATTACTTACAATTTTTACAAGCTTCTTAAAATCCTGTAGAATTCCAAGAAAAACTTTAAAATCCCTTAAAATACGTAAAGATTTCTTAAAATTCTTGAAAACCTCTTAAAATTCCTTAAACTTCTACAAAATCTTTTATAAATCATAAAAATTTTGTGAAATCCTCTAAAATTCCATGAGGAACATTTAAATTCCTTAAAATCACTTTAAAATAATTAAAATTTCTTAAAATTCTCACAAGTTTCTTAAAATCCTTTATAATTCCACGAAAAACTTTAAAATCCCTTAAAATACGTAAAAATCTTTTAAAATTTTAGAAAACTTTTCAAAATTTCCTAAAATTCCACAAAATCTTTAGAAAATCATAAAAATCTCGTGAAATCTTTTAAAATTTCATGAGGAACATTAAAATTCCTTAAAATTCTTTGAATTCCCTAAACTTCCTTAAAAATCTCTTAAAATTTCATAAAGTCCTTTCAAAATTCAACTAAATCTTTTAAATATTATAAAAATCTCTTGCAATCACTTAAAATTCCTAGAAACCTTTTAAAATCCTTTAAAATTATTGAAAATGTCTTGAAATCATTAGAAACCTAGAGAATCTTAAAGAATACCTGATGGAAATTATTTATAATTATTCGAAATCCTTAAATAGTTTCTAAAATTTGTTAAATAAACTATAAAAGTTATGTGTGTAATACGACAAAAATAACATAGTTAGCGTAAGTATCAATTTCTATTTTCCCTGACTTCTCTGACATGTGGCCACCCTGATTTGGCAATTCAATTTATTTTCATATATTTAGATATGCAGAATCTTAAACCTGATTTTCTAAGCATTAAACACGCAAGATTCATTGGGTGATAGAATAAATGTCAATTTGACGGGTTAGAAGTGTAGAAAAAGGGACGTTAGGGTCTTTGGGTTTGATGATTGCTATACATATTGAATTGGACGCCATCACGATTTCCAATTATTATTGGAAAGGAAGGGAAAAAGAGGCAACGATATCTATTGGCGAAAAGCCAAGCCACTTGTAAATATAAGACGTCTTTCTCTTATTGGACCACTTTTCTAGTGATTGTGGTGTCGCATTGAAATGATCAAATGGGTCCTTTCATTGGTTGAACATATCGAATTATCGATGTCAAACCATCTATCAAATCAAATCGAACCGTGACAATTTTTCAAGAAATATGTCTAATGTAACTTAACCGAACTTAGAATCGTTTACATTTTGAATTATTGATCTTCAAATAAGTACTCGACCAGTTTAATTCCATAGAATAATATTTCCATAGTAAACACCCAGTTATTTTCACTAAAAGAGTAACTTTTTTTTCTTATCACATCTCTTGACTTGTTCAATAATTCAATAAGCACAAAAATTATTAATATTTCCGAACAATTTTCGTGGAATAGCAATGCTGCGGATCCACAGCTTCATTACATTATATCTACAACAGTAAATGTTATTTTAGCAGGGGAACCGTGGTACAAGTCGTTTCAAATATCTCTCCTGCATTTGACGTAGAAATTAAAGCAAATAATCCTAGAACATCAAATCCGCAGAAGAGCATATAGTCGAACGCTTGAATAAACACAAGAACAATATTAAATCGCGTTGTTTGTATCATTTTAAATTACTTTAGTGCATTTCATTAAAAAATGTATCTCTGAAACTATTTAAAAAGTAAGCCATAAAATGCAATATTTCAGTACTTTCATTTTCGGTAATAGTTTATTTTCTTTTGAAGATAAATCCTCTTTCGCGTAATCCCTTCTCCCTGATCCCTCAAAAGCTTACACTTCACGATATATAAAGTTGGAATTATAAAGCTTGTACTTAGCTCAAGAAACAAACTTTCGTTTCAAAAACGAAATGAACGAAATATCAAATATAAACTAAATTTAAATACAACTCCAGATTTAATTGTACAAAAGTCATTTAATTATATAAAAGTCCATTTAATTATTCTTAGGGACATTTTCACTAGTTTAAGATCTATTTAAAATGTCATAAATCTTTTTATGCAGGTACTAAACCCGTCTGGATTTCAAAGGTCTATAAAATAAACTTGAGGGAGTGAACGAGTATTTAAATATCTTTAGAATGCGAGAAAGGGTATCATTTATGAATTTAGCGAGGCTAGTGTGGGATTTGAGGTTTCATTGGTCCAAAGCAGAAGTTCGTGTCTCCGCATGTTTTTCTCCTGTGAAGATCTCTACGTGATTCAAACCCTGAATAAATGAATACATAAATTTACACAAGGTGTGGCTATTTATATTTCAACCTTGAACGTTATATTTTCTGCTTGATTATCGATAATCGTTCATACAGATGACATGTTTCGAGCACGAATCCATTTGCCCTCAGCTCTAAGATTCTGACCAAAAATGTCACTCAGAAATCACTTATTGATTTTATATTCACTTATAGGAAATATAGTGTGCTAAAAGAATAACTTCCTAAATTCAGATAGTTTGAATCATTATTATCCTAGTGGTTTTTAACTTGGAATAAAAAACGAAAAAAAGTGATTGTAAATTCCGCAAGAGTAAAAAAAATGGATTTTGGAGAGTTGGATTTAATGTTCTCTGCCTTCAATTAATATTTCCAACAGAGTTTCAAATTCGCTCTCAGTGCTCTATTTTTAACAGTTATGAAAAAAGTTGAACCAAACTCGAAGGGGTGAAATTTATTAAATTCTCGGTGCACTGGACTGGAATGAATTATTAACTAATTCAGTACTCGATTTCGATGGAAGTACTCGACACGCACTCGCCAAGTCTTTTATATCGACTCTCTATATGCTAATTCCCTGAGATGGAATGGTTATTTCACCACCTTATCTTCTTTAAATTTTAAATTTACTCTTCATAAGGAATAAATATTGAAACTTTAATTTTAAAACGATTTTCCAACTATCAATTGCAATAAAGCCTAAATCAAAGTGTCTATACTAGTTTTCACCCATCAAATTCCTGATTTTTTCCACAGATGTAAATTTTAAATGTTCTTTTAATTTTAAAGGATTTTGTGACCTCTATCTGGTCATAACTTTTTTAATAATTTATGTGTGAAAAACCATGCATGGGAAAAATGTTCAGAATTAAAATATGTTTGCAGTGGCGCGAATATTTTTTATAAGCGATTTTTTTTGTCTGACTTATTTTGTTGAAGGTCAAAAATTTTTTAAATAGATTGTATAAATACTCGTATATATAATGTATTATACTAAATCTTTTTTTATCGAATATCTGAGAAAATCTTATTATAAGTGAATAAAAAAACGCCTGCAGAGATTTCATTTTTCGGGTGAAAAGCGAAAGCGATAAAAGAAAAAAGTGGAAAACTGAAACCAAGCCTAATCAGATAAGAAGTTGGTATCCGATATTTCAGATAAGAAATGCGATGACGTCGTTTCGTATGGTGTAGCCAAGTACACGTTTGGGAGCAAAAAGGAGAATCGATTTTTCTTATAGGATGTACGGTGGCTTCTATCTCTTTAAGCTCTTGTGCCTAATATATATACACAAATGGAGTGTGTATATATTACACACGTGTGTGTTGTTACGAACTACATGTCCCTTTTGTCTAATAAAAGAGAACTTAGAGCGGATTCTGTACATTGCACGAAAAAGCTGTTAAGGTACATTATGAAACTACAGGCTGCATTAGCATTATCAAATCTGAGGACTAGCAGTAAGAATTCAACCCAATTTCAAAAGTAAACAATAATAAAGGAGGTAGAATGTTGGTTTAGATATTAAGGGAGAAGAAAATATAAAATGGAATTGAATCTTTTCAATTTTAGCATTGACTATTTTTACGGAATATTCCCTAAGAATAGTTAATGCCTTTAAAGTTTAAATTGGTGAATTGTTAATTAGGCAGAATTAAACTGTGACAAATCTCTGGAATGTTAATATATTGAATATTAATATAGAATCCTGTGATTCTATTGAATAATTTTCGTATTCCTAGATATTAGGTTTTAAGAATTCTAAGCTTAACACAGAAGTCCCAAATTTATCTACAAATGATAATTATATTAATTAAATTTGATTAATTCAAGCATAAAATTGAACGTGATTAAATAGCGATGAAATAGGAGCTTTTTACAGAGCTTTGAAATTTAAAACGGGGCTGTTTTCAGACTTTGATACTGGGGACAAAGAACGGTGGACGGATTTGGAATAATTACAATTTAGTCAACGTGTTGCATAGAGGTTGAATTTCTAATTTAAGGCAAGGTTATTAAGTCTTAGTTCTACTTTAACCTCCTTCTAATTAAAAATTACCCAGGGGTCAACAATGATTTATGATCAAGATAAAGGGGACTCAAGAGCCTTTGTATTTGAAGATTAAAGAATGTCAAGGTGTCATTGTAGTGATATCGAGAAATTAATTTTTAAAAGAGTGCAACTTTTATATATACAAAATTTGGGGGAATTTTTCCTAACTAGGGTTCGGGTTCCAGACTAAATCCTCATTTGAATTTCTACACAATCTACATAAACCACATTGTTTAGGGGAGGAAGGATCTGGTAAAAGGCCTTAGTAGACTGAATGGGGGGGGGGGATCTCAAATCCCGAGTCACGTGGTTTTATACTGAGGTGTTTAGAAAAATAAAACGCTAAATAAATGATAAATTATCAGAGAATAATTATTTTTAAATAATTATGAACTTACAGATGATGCAGGCGTCCGGCGCAATTATAATCTTCAGCATTTGAGGCGATGGTGTGGTAGTGGTGGGATCACCGAGTTGGACGCTTGATAAAAGCTCACATGGCCTTCAGGGGAAATGATTCACCTGAAACAGTATAAAAATTATGAAATAAAACCTAGAAAAATAAAATATAAAACTGCATACAATTTGTCTATACATTTACTTTAATTTTTCGAACTATTATAGTCATATATATTTATCAGAAAAAAACCCCTGTGCTACAAATAGATGTTTTGTGTATACACTTGTATAAGAAATTGATTGAATTTTCAAGAAAAATTAATGAAAGAAGAAGAGAAATGGGAGAAAAATAAATTGCTTCTATAGAAAAGGGATCAGAGTTTCATTTATAAACGAAAAATCAATCATCAATCGTGGGAAGTTAAGGTTTCAGTTCAGTTCAGAAATGACGAATAACTTGTAGACCATTATAGGTGATACATTTATCTAATGATGAAAACTCAATAATTCAGTATAATAATTAATAATCACGTAACTTTTAGACCATTATAGCCGAACGCGTTAAAAGCGATGAGTTACATTTCTCTAACATGGTGGCCACAAGGTTCAATTTTTTCATTTCCCTGACTTTTCCCTGACTTTCAGAAACATTTTCCTGACAGAAAAGTATTAAAAACGCGAACAAATTTTCAGTACAAATACTATTGAAATTTTTTAAAAATTTCGTATAATGTCAGTTTAAATCTTTTGAAATTTAAAAACACTTCATAACACTTAAAATTCGTAAAAATATATCTCAAATTTACGACAACCTTAGAAATCTCTTAAAATTCATTGAAATTTCTTGAAATTCTTAGAAATATCTTTAATTCGACAAAATCTCTTCAAATTTGTTAATATAATTTATAAAAACCCTTAAATTTTCACTAATTGTTTTAAAATTCCTTAAAATCATTTCAAATCCTTTAAATTCCTCAAAAACTTCAAAATATTTTTAAATTCATAAAAATCTCTTAAAATTTCCTACAATCCTTCAAAATTCCACGAGGAACTTTAATATCCCTCAAAATGCATCAAAATCTCTTAAAATCATTGGAAATTTATTGAAATCCCTTACCTACTGAAATTCTTTAAAATTCGCTGAAATCTTTTGAAATTCCTAGAAACATCTTTTTTCTTAAAATTCAATATAATATTTAAAATTCCATGAAATCCTTTACAATCCGTTACAATTCTTTACAATACTTTACAATCCTTTACAATGTCTTTACAATTCTTTACAATCTTTACAATCCTTTACAATCCTTTACAATTTTACAATCCTACAATCCTTCAAAATTCCACGAAATCGTTTACAATTTCACAAAATCTCTTAAGAATCATAAAAATCTTGTGAAATCCTTTAAAATTCAATAAGGAACTTTGAAATTACCTAAAATACATTAAAATCTCTAAATAAAAATTCTTGGAAACAAAAGCCTCACAAAATCCTTTAAAAATCAAAAATAATTTTTGAAAATCTTTTTAATTCCACGAGGAATATTTAAATTCCTTAAAACCATTTTAAAAATGTCAAAATTTCTTTAAATTTTTACAAGCTTCTTAAAATTCCATAAAATTCTACAAAATCTTTTATAAAACATAAAAATATTGTGAGATTCCTTCAAATTTCAATCAAATCCCTTAAAATCACTTTAAAAAAATCAAAATTTTTTTAATATTCTTACAAGCCTTTTAAAGTCCTTTAAAATTC
>CAJFCP010000476.1:0-12126 GCA_904066005.1 Synergus itoensis | reverse complement strand
TTACAAGCTTCTTAAAATTCCATAAAATTCTACAAAATCTTTTATAAAACATAAAAATATTGTGAGATTCCTTCAAATTTCAATCAAATCCCTTAAAATCACTTTAAAAAAATCAAAATTTTTTAATATTCTTACAAGCCTTTTAAAGTCCTTTAAAATTCCACAAGAAACTTTAAAATTCCTTAAAATTCTTTAAATTCTACTAAATCCTTTAAATATTATACAAATCTCTTGTAATCACTTTAAATTCCTAGAAACCTCTTAAAATCTTTTAAAACTATTGAAAATCTCTTGAAATCATTAGAAACCGAAAGAATCTCAAAGAATGCCTGGAAATTCTTTATAATCCTTCAAAATCCTTGGAAAGTTTCTAAAATCTGTTAAATAAACTATAAAATCTATATATGCAATACGAAAAAAATAATATAGCATAAATGTCAATTTCTATTTTCCCTGACAACTGCTCGCATTTTCCTGACTTCCCTGACATGTGGCCATCCTGTCTAATAATGAAAAACTCAATAATTTAGTATAGTAATTAATTAAGTGCCAGACTAATAGGCATTATGATTCTTCAAAACAACCTAACTTTTGAAAGTTAGAGGCTATGATAGTGGCAATTACATTTTCGATGACGATAGCTATTACTATGGGCTTCTTCTCCGCATGTGACAGCATACCACCAATTATGTGAATTAGGCGGAGGGATGCAACTTGCGAAAGCCTTGTATTCTACCACGACTTGACATGGCCTGAATCGACAATTAGTTTGCACCGGGGGCCTGCAAAGCTAGGTTTGGCAATTTGACTTGCAAACTCTACAAAGTGTAGGTACGTAAATTGTACATCTATGAATGTACGCAGGTTTCACACATACAGGAATAACATAATTGTTTGCCTTTCATACATGTATGTCTAGCACACCTCTGATCATGGGGTAATTGAAAAAAGATTCGATCCTGTCAACTCCCTCATTTTTCCGAGAGTGGAATAAGAGAATGGAGAATTCCCTCAAGTCTAATTCGCCTATCCGCCATGCTCGTTAGCTCACTCGGTTCCGTTCCAATTTAAATATTGGCTTTGCCAATGATTTCGGACAAAGCCTGCGGTTATAGCGCAAAAATATGAAAATCCATCTAAGGGAGAAAGAATATATGTATTGTATATCTATATGATGAGCGAATAATCCTGACGAAATCTAGTGATGTATCTCCGCTTCTACCTAGCTGATCTTTTTTAGGAGGGAATATAAAATTGGTAATCTAGATAAACCAGCGAAAGTCTGAAAAACATGTTACTCTCTCTTTTTTTTTTCTTTTTATCCGTCTGCAATTCCTTTTTTTAAGTAGACATCAATATTTTGTCAATATTTCAATCTTAAACCTGACATTCTTTAAACCTGAAGCTGTTAATTCGAAATGAATTATTTTCTCAGCTAATTAACGAGAAGGTGATTCTTTAATAATGGAATATCAATAACCGGCATGATTATACAAAAATATATCTATGTTTAATTTTTTCCAAACACAAAACTTGTATTGTTTTATTTCTAGTTCTAATGGAAGTTTTACTTTCCGTTTTTATTTATGCTTGTCTGGGTGGAAGGTCTCGTTATATGAAACGAATGTTGAAAAAAAATCTACCGACTTTCAGCTCGCTTTTAGAGGTCGTTAATCGGAAAAATCGGGCAAATAAAGTAGAATCTTTTGTTTAAATCTTCGACCTGCTGGAACTGAGTAGAAACGTCAATAGCAAATGAACTATTTCTATTTACGCAGGATTAATATAAAAAATCTACGAGGGAAACCCAAATTAAATACAAAACGTGATAAACTGGGTATAATTAAGCTTACTTTCTTTTCTCTGGAAAACTTCAAATCTCAGTAATCAGAAACTTTAAGAAACTTATAGTCTAAAGAAAATCTATAATTAAAAGTAAAACTCTAAAATATCGATTGTAAAAATAAAATACAACAAAAATATTTGTCTTATTGAAAATAAACTTTTGTGGATTCTACGAAGACGAACTAGTCTTGATTAAGTTCAGTCTTTTTTACAACTAGCACCTACTTTTCTTTGTCACGCGATCGCAAATTGTAAAAACTTATTCTGCTATATGAAGGTATCTTTAACATGACATGTTTCTGAATTTTCGCCTTTTAAATATTCAGCACTATTATTTTAAAAATTATTTTAATTTAAAAATTAATCCATCTCTTTTTTGTAAAGAAAAATTAGATTATTGATATACTAAATTCATTTTTCCAGATGATTAAACTACTAAATTCACTATTGCGCAATATTTCGTGAATATTTTCTATTCTGGTATCCTATTTAACCTACGTGCAAAAAGCGTCAAAGAGAGATAATGGAACGCTGATAAAATCACGTTCATAGGCGTCAACACAGAGAAGGAAACTTGTATATTTATCCATATATTTATGTTCGGTTGTGACAGTATATCGAGTACTATAAATGTGTAGAAAAAATTGATTATATCATTCAGTAAACTATTATTATTTTTATTATTATTTATAATAGAAACCTAAAAATGAAACATTAATTTATTATTCAAAATGAGACAGCAAAAATAACAATAAATTTTCAATATTTTAATAGTCATAATTTATCATTTTCATTAGCCAAGAAGGTTGTGATCGATTTTATACTTTTAAATAATAAAATGATATTGAAAAATAATTATGCATATATTATCAATATTGTCAATTGTCGTATCTGAAAATTGGGCCACTCGACTGGCTTGTTAAGTCAAGATTGATGGCTTTGATAGAACAAACTTTGAAGGTAAATGGAAATAAGTAAAGAAAACTGAGTTTGGTCGGACATCCACTTTGGGGTGATGAACGAGCTTTAAAATAAAATTGACTCTATATGTATAGATTCACTTTTTAATTTAGATGTACCACCCACCATAACACATTGTAAAGATAGAGTTGCGTAACTTAAATTTTAAATGAGAATTAGAAAAAAATTACCGAAGAAAAAACAAATTTTCTGTAATTTTCCATTCTTTTCGGTTCTCCAAAGACTTTTTTTCTGACTTTTCATAACAATGACTATTTTCCTTACTACTAAAAAAGAATAATGTCTACACTCTATCAAATATGTTTCTTCTATGGCATTTTGCTTTTGTGAAAAGATAAGAACGTGCTGCGACAACTACGTTTCGTATAATCATAGATATTCCTTCGAGTCTCAAAGTTTTCGTGAGAAGGAGACATTAGATAAAGTGTAAAGCAAGTGTGAAAGAGAATACATAATGCAAAGGTCACAAAGGTTCATACACGAGTAATTATTTTAAGAATTAATTATTTATTAATTCCAGATTAAAAATTAGTTAAATCATTGAAGTCTCGTCCAGAATTCCGTAGGAATTTGATCTGATTAGAAATTGAAATAGACAATTTCTTTTCGTCAGAGTAAACAATAGCTAAATACGTTAAAAAAAAACTCTCCCTACAGTAAGCTGCGTTGAAAACGATAGGTTGGCACTGGAAAGGTTTAATGGAATTCGAGACTGAATCGATCAAGTATCCTCGAAGCTGCGTGAAGTCGGCGCCAGTGTCCAATTGATGAATTTTATCCGACATCCGGAACTCTTATCAAGAACAATTCTATGCGTACAATAATGAGAGAGCAAGTAGAAAATAACTTTTGAATTAGTTTCCAATAATCTCGTCAAAGCTCAATTAATAAAATAATCTCCTTTAAAAAATATCATAAAATATACGTTTAATAAACTAACTCTTATGAATAAATTCTCGAATTGTTTTTTGATATACGAATTTTGATTTGATATATATACTATAAACGTTTTTGATATCTTTTTTTCAGCCAGTAATAGTTTCGAGGATATTTGCCTTGAACTACACTTTAACAGCAATCTATACATATATATATAGCTGCAATATCATAAATTGGGATCGACTTTATTAAAGGGCAATTACTTTTCTAGAATAGTTTCAAAGAGTACAGAGATGAGTTTTCTATTTCTTTCTTCTAAGAAGCGGGATGTACGATCAATTTGCTCAACGAATTTAATCTCAGATGAAGCTATATTTCCAATGAATATTTATTTCTGAGCAACATACAAAATATCCGTATTTATTTTTAATAAATATATAAATAATCATAATAAACAATCACGTTTTAATATTAACCTTTAATTATTGCACCTTTCAATTAATTATATTAGGTTTCGTTACATATATTAAATTTGCATATCGAAATGTTTTGATATACACGATAAAGTAACAGAAATTGTGGACAAAACGATTAATACGAAAGAATAACTTTTATACAAATTTGATATTTTGAAATATCAAATATTCAGTAATCTCGCATCAATATTCGCATAATTACGTGCAATTTGACTGTTCGTGGCTCATAATATGTACCTACTATCAAATTCTGATTTCGTAACCATATATGTATGTATTAATGTGTATATTAATTATTTTTACGCTAAAATAATTAATTATTCACATTCTCTGTTCAAAAATACTATTCTAGAATAAAATAGGAAAAAAATTTCCCAGACATTGGAAAAAAAATGTTTTACTTCTTGGTTCACTGCCTTCAGCAGATTTTTCTGAAACTTATGAAACCGCACTTTGAAGTTTCTGTACACAAGAATCAAAGGAACAACTTTTATCTATTTCGTTTCCACATTGTGCAAGATTTTTATTCGAACTGCATAAAATTTTTATTCACTTTGAAATTCTCTCTTTCTTCCATTTTGTATTAGTTTTCATAAAAGATTCATACTCAAACTCACGGTAAAATGGTAGCATTTTAACGAGATAAGGGACGATTATCGATTGTACTATATACACTGTTGGAGAAAACCACATTCTATATTTTATGTTTTACGTAAAACTCATATTTATTTAAAGTATAATAATATCAATAAATGATTTTTATATCTGTGCGTTAATTCTCTATATGATCATATATATTTATATATATATATATATAAAATATTAAAATTTATATTATATGTAACAAAACTGCAAAATTTATATTTATTTAATGTGAAACTTCGTGTTGCACATATATTCTTCTTTACATTTTTTCGACATTAAAAATTCACTATCGTACAGATGTTTCCATCCCACCTGGTGCTTTATTTGAAATATCTTTATAATTTCTGAGATTGAAATTGAATTTCAATAAACAAGCCACTACGTTGTAATTTATCTCCAGCTCGTTATTAATTTACGCATTCAGACTACTCAAACTGCCTTATATAACTATAACATATTTTTATAATCATAATTTATGATCCACGAACTTTTCTCAAGTTAAAATAAAAAATTTGCAATGGAAATTGGACATCTAAAATTCTGAAAGAGGATTCACTGGAATGGTTAGATTATAAAAGGAAGGAAATATTAATTTCCACAGGACTTCGTATTAATGAGAAAAAAAGAGTCTGCGAGATAAAAAAAAGAAATGGCGATCAAAGTAGGAAGCGCCTTGATTTATAGCAAAAATCTTCCTCGTGTTATGACCGTCTTCTGAACCTAATCACGGTATACGATATATCAATTGACAAATACCTTCTTAGGGTTGATGAAAGAATCCTCCGAGCTTTGAAAAAGGAGATAAAAATAACGCAAATTCATACTAATATAGTAATTTTCTAATAGTGATTACAAAAGCTTCATCATACAATTTCAATTAATTTATGCAAACTATGCGTATTTTTACTTAACAATATTTATGGATAAAATAGAATTGGGAAAAAATATTTCGTTCATTTTTTCAAAGTTTCTGGCACATAATTGTTGAACATTTGATTTTCAGGTTTCTCTCTGACAATAAATGAAAATATTGACCTTTATCATGCACCGTTATTTCCGCAAGATAAGCACAGTCTGTTTTCCGCCTTACGTTCCATTTTCTTGTTCACTTTACATATAAGTTCGACACGCGGAAGTTTTCGACTCCTCCAGCTTTTATTATAGTATATCTTACATTATAGTATGTATTATAATAAACTAACAAGTGCGCCAAGGATTGAACGCAGACTTCCGTTTGATAAAAAATTATTTATGTTGCAGGAATAAAAACAACTACTCTGAAGAAATTTTTTTTTAACGAAACTCAATCTCCCGATTGACAAATCGACCAATAAGGATTCAGGATGGTCATTTAAATTTTTCAATTTCCCTGACAGATAATTATTAAAAATGCGAATAAATTTTCAATAATAGTGCTAGTGAAATTTTTAAAAAAGTTTGCATAAGATCACTTTAAATCTCTTGAAATCTCTTAAAATTTTCATGATATGTGGCCACTCTGAATTGTATCTGGAATGCAAATCCTCGCTTGTTTCTCATCTCATTCAACGAGTTTCGAAAATAACGATTACTCATGAAGTCTTTGAATAAGTCCTGCAGTCTAATCTCTACCGAGCGGCTTTAACAAACACATCAGAAACTAATTAAAAGTAAATCAAGCAACGTATCAAGTTCGTCAAATTGAAACCACCAATATGGGTTTCAAAAGATAAAAGTGTGTATACTGTATATAGTAAAGTGACAAATTAGATTATTTGATGTTGATTCTGATCCTTTATTCTGTAGATTAAGGAATGAGAACTATCTTATTTAGATTTGGGTCAACATTCGAGAAATGATTAGTATTCTTTCTAGTAATTAACTAATGGTTTGGTGGAGTGAATCCAGTTACATATATACCTAAATGAATGATATCAGCCTTTCCCGAATTCCATTTACAGATTAAATATTTATAGAAAATATAATATTTATGGGGAACTATAATCGAATGAAACATATTATTAACTATTTTGTTATTTGCATTATTTTTAATTTATCTATTATATAAGAAATTTTTATTCAAAGATTAACGAAAATAAATGTGACGAAAATGATTTGAAAATTAGAGCAAAGCTTTGAACTCTCAGCATATTCGAAATATATGTCAGAAATGATTGAAAAGATGTCATGTTTCAAAGTCTCAGTTTTTTCAATACTTTTTTTTTATCACTGATAAAATCTAATTTAAGATTCTTTCAAATTGACGTTATATCGAATTTTAAAGTAGAAGTATCAAAATTTAAACGATCTTAAATTGAGAACATAAAAAGTTATTCGTCATAATTATAGTATCTGTCTTCAGTTAAGTATATTTACTGATTATCTAAAATATCCAGCTTTTATAATACTCATAAATAAATGACAAATTAGTATGAATTTAGACGCATTATTTTCATAAATAATCAATTTCTTGTTGAAACTCAATTTATAACCCGTCTTATTACTATCAAAAAGCTTCTCACTCTCTTGGGAATTTCTGTTTCCACACGGAGACAATTAGCCGAAAATTTAATTATTTCTGAATGTGCAAAAGCTGCGGTGAAAACTTATTTTCATTAACCTGTTTATTTAGAACCTCATTTCTGACTACAAATACTTCATGGAAAATAAAATTGACTTAGCGTTATGTGAAAATGAATTTACAGTTTTCTGCCGCGTGTCAACACAACTATAATTAAAATTTGTTTGTTAAAACTGTAACTTAACTACGAATAATAATTGTTTATTTAACGTAATTTAGTTACATTGTAATAATTAATAGCTCATTTTGCGCTGTAAAAAATACTTCGGCACAAAAAACTCTATTCATATGTAAGTTCAAAATTGTTAATTTTTTAAACGGGTCATTTTTCTTTCTTTTTACTTAATTTTTTATTTAATTTAACTCCTTCATTTTTAAGTTTGCCTTTGTATGGTTCTAATTTAAAATTCTTTCTTTTTTGACTGCTTCATATATTCGTCCCAAAATTTCCATATGAAAGAGCGAATACTAGCTATTTTGCAATTAATTAATTTTTTAATTAATTCCTTCATATATTTGGAAGTAGACTTTGATAAATGTAGTCAAATGTTCTCCAGTATGACACGCCTATTTTTCCTCCCCCACCTCCTCGAACCGAAAACTAAAAAAATCCCCCAACTTCCACCCCAAGAAAAAAAATCATAAGACTTTAAATTACGATAAAAAATATCATTAAAAAAGTCTCTATTACCTCCAGGATCCGCAATGATCTAGACCAGGTGAAGAAAATTTGATAAGAACAGTAGAGCTTGAAAGTCGAATTAAACAAAACTAATATTCACGTGGCACGTTTTACGGTCACTCACACATTTGTTATAATCACCGGTAACTCGACGATTTTTAATTACAATATAAGGAAAACACCTAACAATTAATTTGCTTTTGCTGAACCTTTAAAAAATCGGATAAGACAGTAAGGAAAAAAAAAAACAAAGCACCACTGACACTGACAAATTGTTACTCGAAAAGGACGAAGTGGAACCGAAGAGGAATTGCAGGAAGAGAAAATCGACATAAGTCAAATTTAAATCTGACTAATCGTTCACTACTTTTTATAACTATTTTTTAATATGTAAGGGGAATTCCGAGAATGAGTAAGACTAAATAGGCAACCGCGTGGCTGCCAGTGTCGCGTCGCACTGCTGCTTCGTGGTAGCCAACCCCCTCTTGCCTCTTCTTCACAGCCAACGAGCTTTCCACCCCCTCTACCATAGCTGAAATCCTTAGAGGTACTACACACGCCCATCGTATGTGAATAAAATTGGAGAAAACGAGTCGGAAAATCGAAAGCTTGAAATTTTTCAACGCTTGAATAGTCGGTAGTAACCAGAAATACTAGAACGCAAGGGTGAAGGGACAGACCCCTAAATTTCATGAAACATCTAGTACAGTCTACTGAGATTTATTATCGATCCTGTGATCACGGTGCGCCACTCGGGAAAGAAATTGCTGCATGCAAAGTCGATGGTTCGTCTAGGAAAAGGAGAAATGTGAGAATTCTCATTGATTCAAACATTCCAACTACCTTCAACCTGCAGGAGTTGATAAATTCATAACTTGGATGAAAATCGTTCATAAATTATATTCTGGTGAAAAAAAGATGAGTAAAGGAAATAAAATATCCATATAATATCATGCACGAACGAGTCATTATGTGAACCAGTTACTACGTGAACCAGATATAATTTTATGGGTGGTATATATATATAGCATTTTTCCGGTTGAATGACAATAAACCAAACTTTTTAACGAACTCAAAAACGTGCTCCAAGTCAAAAAAAAAGTTCAAGCTCGGAGTTTGTATTTCAAAATTTTCAAATTTCAAAGATTTCAAGGGATTTTAAGGGATTTCTAGATAACTTGAGATAATAAATGAAATTAAATTCAACTTCATAGGCTTTCAAAGCTTTTTGGTAATTTAAAAATATTTTACTGATTTTCACATAATTTAGAATATTTCAAGAGTGTTAACAGGATTTAAAAATATTTCAAGTAGATTTTTACGGATTTCAAGGGATTTTAAAAGATTGGAGATTTTTAGGGATTTCAAAAGATTTTCCAGACTTTACAGGATGAAACTAAATAAAATTTCAGGGGTTTTAGATGATTTAAAAAATATTCCAAGGAGATTCAAAGAATTTAAAAGATAACGAGGGATTTTAGCAGATTAAACATGTTTCAAAGAATTTTAGGAGATTTCAACGGATTTCTAAAAAAATTTTAGAGAATAAATGAAATTAAATACACTTTTATAAAATTTCTACGGATTTCAAGGGATTTTAGATAATTTCAAGTTTAAAGAGTACTTAAGGATGTTGGAGCCAAATTATAATTTAAAAATTCGATTTCTTCATTTTACTCAACAAATATTTAGTTTGGAATTTTTTCCCTCTGTAGAATTAATCAATTTTTAACTAGAATTATGCGTACAGAGCGAGAAAATATCTAATTTAAATATTTTTTTAAGTAAAATAAAAATATTAAATTTTGAAGTTAGATTTTGAATTCTTCGTTTTATGCAAAAAGTATCGAAATTAAATATTTTTTCTCTCTGTACGCAGTCTTATATTTAAACAAAGATTAGCGCTACAGAGCGAAAAAATATTTATCTATAATTTTCGTTGAATAAAATGGAGAATGGAATTTTGAGCTTAACACTTGGGTTCAACGCCCTTCTTAAAGGATTTCAGAGGATATATAGAAAACTTTAAGGAACAAAGGAAATTAAATTAACTTATAGAGGATTTCAACCGATTCCAAAATTTTTTAAGAAATTTTAAAAATTATTAGACTTCATATTATTGTATTAAGTAAGGCATATTTTTATACATTTTAATTTTCCAGGAGTTATAGTTCATTCGTTTTGTATTCCAAATGATTTCAATTTTTTAACCTTTTTATCTTCCTTTGCTTTTTATTTTAAAATCTACCTGGATTTTTAGTCAATTTCCGTAGTAAGTAGCTACATTTTACTTAATGAATAAATGATGGAATATTTTAAAAAATTATGTAATATAAGGAGAGTTCCCTGAATTATTAAACTTTTAGTTCGGCGTGAATGCCAAATAAACATTTTCTTTTGGAGTAAGAGTCTGAATTCCAGTAAAAATACGACTTTTCTAAAAGTGTTTTCTAAAAAAAACCCATGCCATGTAAAGATATGAAAGCGGATATATTATCCTCCAATAAAAAATATATCAAATAGGTAGATAAAATATGCATATATAGAAGAAGGGATGAGTTGAAACAAACCGATATCTATTTTATTGGAAGCGATTTATGAAAAATATAGAATTTCTTCAGAAGCAAGGAAATAGAAGAATAAATTAAATTACAGGCGTCGTAACAATATCTTCTGCAGGAAAAATATAGACGATTTCATGATAACAAAGAATTTGCGATTTCAAATTAGAAATTACGAGGAACAACATTTAAATAATTTTACTAATTTAGATATATCTTTATTTGAAATCTAATTAAAGAGAATAGTTTATCAAGTTTTAATTGGGTTTAATTAAGCTGTATATAAAAGAAACTTTAAATAATAGGCTATGACTAAGTATTCTAAAATAATTCACGGAAAAACTGGATATTAAGTCGTATTATATATCTTGGTATTAAACTATGAGACAATTATTTAAATGTAATTACAGTACAACCTCCCTAAGAGCGAACTCATGGGCGGTTAGGGGTAATAATTCCGAGAAATAGGGGGCCCCCACTACTGGGCGTCGAGCTCGGAAATTGCGCGTGTGTGCGAAATGTGTGTTTGAGTACGAAACCTCAAATAGAGCGAGTGGCCGGCGGCGATGAAAACGTAGCGTTTTTTTGATTAAATACGTATAAATACATATTAAATACATATAATATATTTTAAAAGTTCGTTACTCACAGAGTATCGGAAATTACTCTAAAATTATTTAAAATTTGTAAACTTTTTTGCACACAATATATTAAAAAATAAAACAGAGTATTTCAACATGTGGACAAAAATACAATATATATGAAATACGACTGTTTATAGCATACGTACATATTAAAAAGTGTACATATTATATGTATTTTAATTTAAAATGAAATTATAATTTTGTTTTCTTAAAAGTTTTATAAAAATAAAGCTGCCTTGTACTATATAGGAGTTAGAAGTATCAACAACCTTTAAAATATATATACGAATTATTGTATGCAAATATAAGAAAAATAATTTTAATAAAAAACCATTTTCAATGAGAAAAAACTGAAATTAAGCTGCGTTCGGCTGCTCGCTCTTTTCGGGGTTTGCGCCCAATTCTCGAGGCAGCGTGAGTCACCGTGAGTAGGGTTTGTAGTGGGGGAAGCGTCCGAGCTCATCAAGGCCATTTTCGCTCTTATCGAGGTCGCTCTTAGGGAGGTTGTACTGTAGATATATAATATCTAGATAAAATATGGAAATTCCAACTTAGAAAACTCACCGAGTCACTGAATACCTGATATCCTGTCAATATTTGAAGATATCACCACCGAGCTGACCATTTTGAAGCTCGTTGAAAACACAAATTCACACTAAAATCCGAATTTTCTTTCGCGAAAACACACGTCAAAAAACTAAAGTTACAAACATGAAATATGCAACGAAAATATTTTATTCTTTCATATACGTTACACACCAACCCGAAAAATTAGATATTCATGATCGAATTCCAAGAAAAATATTCAAATTAAAGTTTTTGATTGCACAAAGGAGCCACAGTTCACTATTAA
>CAJFCP010000473.1:0-21775 GCA_904066005.1 Synergus itoensis | reverse complement strand
GCATGATGGCTGAAATGATAAAAATAAGTAAATAAGACATTTGCATAATTAATAAAAACACTTTACTGTGCAAAGAACGGCATTACTCAAGTGGCCCATGTCTGTCCACAAATAGTGGCCCACTTCTATCTACAAGCGCCTTTTTTTGCATATGCATCCCACAAAAACACAATGTGAATAATGGGCAAAAATCACTTTGTATTTCGAAGATTATATATTCAACTAACATATTGCATATTTACCTTAACTTTTCTCGTGAAAATGCGATGACAAATCGCGTGAAAGCGTACGAGGGTAAAAACTTTCTCGGCGAAATTCTCAGCACGTTTCTCTGTACAGTGCGAGAGTAGGTTTATAACCCCCGAATGCTTATGAAAAGTGAGCTCGCGTCAAAATACGATAAATGTTGTGCGCGGTTTGACATAGATGTCACTAGTCTTACAGTTATTCGGGTGGCCCACTCCAACCTGTGGCCCACGTCTGTCCACAGCACCCTACCTTCGGCACTAAATTTCAGGATTTGCAAAATAAGATAAATTTTATTTTTGCCTGGGCGCCAGATCTTTCTTGGATCAATAAAAACAAAATCAAAATTATCCAACAATAAGAAATAGTTAGGGCTTTCTTGACCAACCAACTATAGAATTTAATTTAACCAGGGCTTTCTTGGCCAACCGATTAAAAAAAAGAGAGGTGCATCAAACAGCAAATTTAAAATAATCAGGGCTTTCTTGGCCAACCTATTATTATTGAATTGAATTAGGACTTTCTTGGTCAACAAATTCAATTAACGCGACATAAGATATGAGATAAGATAAGAGAGAGCTTATTTCTGAAATTTAATGAAGCGGAATTTTACCTTCGGCTAGCACGGTTCAACGCATTTTGGTAGAGGGGGTGGTTCCCTTAAATTCGATAAAGGTTTCTTAATTTTAAGAAATAATCACTCAGATAAATTTATATCAAAAGGTTTTACGATGCATTTATTCAGATAATCAGAATCATCATAAATTAAAAGTTTCATTAACAAACAAATCGGTTCTCAGTAAAATTCTCAAACATAATTAATTTGAAATTCGAAATAATAATAATCTAAATCAATAACGAAAATCAGTAATTAAAACTAATGATTAAAACTAATGCTCAATCCTAGACATTCCATGACTCAAAAGAAAAGAAAATTATGAAGCTAAACGAAATTTAACATAATACAATTATGGGTTAAGTCAGAAATTCAGCAAAGAAAAGGGACTCTGCGAATCACAAAATTGGGTGTACTCTGAATCATTTATTTTATGTATTCCACATTTCATACAGTACAAAATTGTTCTCTACGAAAATTTGTTAATAATAAGAGTTATCTGTATTTATGTGAAAACGCAATTTTCGAAATTAGAAATTACGAAACTTTAATTTAAAAGACCGGTACGAATTTAAATGCTTTCTCACAAGAACACAATTTCATTTATATCTTTTTCGTCTGTCAAAGCATTTCCGTATTTTTGTTTTGATCAGCTGTGTTTATATTTCTCCGTCCCTTTTCTGATATTATCTATCTCCGTTCATCTGTTATCTCTCGTTCTAGCCTTTCTTACTCGTTCCGCTATTGCTTCATTCTGGGAAGTAAGGGGGGGATGTAACGGGCATTACGGCCCGTTTCTGGATCCGTGCCTGCATACATATATAATATTATCGATCGGTGCGAGGCGAGACAAGGAGAAATAGACTCAGCGTCACTACCCCCACCACTCTACGCACTCACTGGCGATCAGTTAAAAGCAACGACGCCTACGCCGTCCAGACAGTTCCTCGATGCACAGCTCAGCTGACAACTCGTTCTCTTTATCAGCAGGCGCTCCCATGGTAGATGGAACAAAATCGATCCAGACATCGTCAACTAGATATATGGTTGGCAGGCGCTACTACAGTCATATATCTAGATTTCGATTCTGTACTGGAAGAATGGACCTTTTGCATCTTCTTCAGAGAAAGCTTGGTCAGATATGTAATCAAAGGGCGCTCCCATGGTTATCTATCTGTCTATAGTTATCATGTTCCGCCGGCCTAAAAAACCGACCTAACCTGAGCCACCTGGCGAACGATTCACGAGGAAAATCAGACACCTGGGGAAACTCGCTTTGTACGTCTAGAGAGCACTCCCATAGCCGTACATCGAAAGAAGGGCGTAATTCACCCCTTAGAGCGAATCAGCTGTTTGATCGCGACCGGGTTAATTTATTCTAGTTCAAAGTCATCGTCACGACATCTCCCTCCCCCCCCTCTCTCACCGCACCGTACCGTTCACCGCCGTGGAGAGAGACGGGCTCAGGAGATGACGCTCGCCTCGTTCACCAGGAGATCCGCTCGCTCTGCACTTTTATTTCTCCTGAACCGCTTTTCTTAATTTCAGGAGCCGTCTTAGTTGATCCGCACACACACACGCTTAAACGCAGCTCTCGTTGACTCACTCACTCACTCAAGCTTGTCTCCTATCTCCACTAATTCAATTTATTACCGCGTCGCACATATACCTACACGCTATTGATATTTATTATCACGCATACAAACTTTCACACTAGTTTTAGATTAGATTTGTATATTTTATAGGATAATAAATTGATCTTTGTTATTTTATATTAAAATTATCGTGTTATCATTCGTCTTTAAAAAACCCTAAACCCTGGTTCAACTGAAGCGTCCGGAGACGAAGAGTGGTGCTCCACCCCAAAATAACACCACCGTTACATATGTTATAATAAACTATAATAGTAAACATGATATTTTATGTATTTATTTTGCTTATGGTTGTGTATACAAAAATTATAGAATCGAATACTAATATTTCTCACTGAGAAAAATGTGAATATCTCTTAAAGTAAAATAGACAACGTAGATTCTTACCAGATTGATGAAAACAATTTTTAAACATTTTTCAGATGTCTGCCGCCGTTCTCAAAAAACCACCTGCCTTCGCAACCCCTATATTCTCAAATTCATATCTACCGGCGACAATGCAGGTAAGAATGTTTATTAGGGTGGTATACGCAAGAAAACGGTAGTTATTTAGTGAAATTTTAGATTCCTTAGAAGAGGCAAACCACGGCATTTCCTACTTTCTATTTTCTCTACTTGTAATGACTTCCACAATATAAATTCTTATTCATTGATACACTCACTGATATACCAGGAAAATACATAAGTTCGTTTATGTTTTCCAACGTCAAGTAAGTGATACACATAATGCACGATATTCTGTAAACTTGAATAATGCTCAGACTATATGCAGCTTTTGTGAGGAGTAGAAAATTCACATTATCTTTGTAACGAGGGGTTACACGCGTGTTCGTGCCTTACGCACACTTTACTCAGACCCTCGTTACTCAGTCTCGCTATTCACCTTCCCCTCTCCTTCTCACTCGTCCACTAGCCTTGCTAGACGCTTTCCCCATTCCTATTCTCCCCACTCCTACTTCCCCTACTTCGAGCGTCAGCCTTTGTTGGCGCATTCCTTATAACCAGCCGCTCTCTGCACTTTGATTCAGTTCAGCTGGGCGAGTCCCACGTCCCACCGACTAGTTCGGAGAGACTCTCGCCCGGTGAAAACTCATCCGCTTTACCTACTGATAGGCGCTTCTATGGTAGGCTAAGCGAAGCCGAAATTGCAAGGGATGGGTGCTTCTCTACTTGCCATTTCGAAAACCGCTCTCTCTCCGTCGAGACTTGTCTATGCTCAGGTGCTTCTGTCATAGCTAACTCTAGTCGAAGGAATGTCAATTGATAGGCACTTCTATAATTGCCATTTCTCGCAATCTGTTCTTTTTTCTAGTTAATCTCTCTCTCCGTCTCTAACGTTACCTCCAAATTCGAAAGTGTAATATTTTCACAATCAATAGGCGCTTCTATGGTTGTCAAAATCTAAAATAAATATTAATAAATAGGTGCTTCTAATATTAATATTTATCACCGTAGAATAACCATTCCAAATTCCGACGAGATCTAACTCTCTTTTCCCGTCAACTCCAATTATAAAATAGAGGAATTAATTTACTCTCGTCAGGCGCTCCTGAGAGAGACAAATTTAGCCGACGTAAATAATATTCGATAGGTGCTTCTATGGATATTATTTACTAATTAAATTAGGGATTTACACAACCGTACCTTACTTTATCCTCCTAACTATCAACCTCTCTTACCGCTACCGTCCTTTACCGTTGAGGGGAAGATTTGTATTCCGCCAAATCGCCTGTGAGCCTAATTTATGTATAGAATTCAATTGTTTTATGATAACGACTTTGACACAAACAACATGTTTGATTTCAGGAGTCAGAATAACGTCACAAAATTATCCTTTCCGCCTTCGTTCTATACGTTCAACACGTCCTACACGTTACACGCATTACTTCATTCATCATATTCAAGAATGTCATTCAGAATCCGTCTACTTCTTAGAATCTCACACCGACGTAAACACACATATTAAACTGTACCGCGAACTACGTTTCTTTCATATTTTATATTGTACCTTTAATTCACACAGTACACTACTCCTTTTCGTCCGTTACATTAACACAAGTCATTAGATATGTAATTTTTATAGATGAATAAATATTTTATTATTTTTGTTATTAAAATAATTGATCTGTTTTAATTATCTCTAGAACCTGACTCTGGCTAGGCTGAAGCGTCCGCTGAGATAATTATTTAAGGACCCGGAAAAACAGATCGTTACATGGCGCCCGAACAGGTCTCTTTTTTTTTGACTTTTGACTTTTAGAACGAAGGCACCCCCGTCCCTTCCTGTCTACCGTTCCGCTCTTTCCGTATTTCTCCGCCATTTTTTTTTGTTATCCCTTCCACTTTCTAAAATTTGTATATAAGCAGCTACAAACCGACTGAGAATTCAGTTCGATCAGATCATCGAAAGTAGAAGCATCTCTGCTCCGCTGCCGATTTTCCGTTCTACCGTTTTTGAGTCCCAAGCGGTCGTGATTTCCGAGAGTGTTTCACCGTTTCCGCACCGTCAGTTTTCGGCTGTTCGCGACTACAAGGATTCTTAAATTTAAATTTACGTGACTTTTGCCGTAAATACCGTCTCGTCTCAGTATTACTTTTTCTTTCTTACGAACATTTAAATTTATTTTAAAATTCCGGGTGTTTCGTAGATCTATAAACTCCATAAGGAGGAACTGGAGGACCTTCTCCAAAAATACGGACTTTATCCTAGAGGATCAGTAGCAGTGCTCCGTCATCGTGCAGTTTCTTTTATGAGGGCCCATCCTAATATTTTTTTGGACAAACCAGAGGACGCCCCCGAATATAAAGAAGACTTGGATAGTACCAACGATCTTGAGGCCATGCAATTGGAGATGGAAAGACTTATGTTAGCCACATTTTCACCTAAAAACACCGCTACAGTTAGTAGGCCAATCGAGAAAAATCCGGTCAACTCCGCTGTAGATAACGAAAATAATGAAGCAAATCACGCCACCGTTGATAATAATGTGCCAGATGAGTTTACACACACCAATCTTGCTGGTCAAACGGTTCCGCCACGCCGAGCAAGCCGCGAGGCGATCCACGACCTCTGGGACGATCACCAAGGCCTACCAGCTTCCACGAAAGTGATGGACCAAATGAGGAAATGGAATTGTTTTTTCGACGGAAAAAACGTTTATGGATTCCTGGAACGATTTCAAGAATTACAGAGTGCATATGGTTTTTCCGACGACCAAATTTTTAGAGGTTTTCCGGAATTGTTGAGGGGTGATGTCCAACTTTGGTACCGCAATTGCGCTGCGGAATCAACATCGCTTAACGACCTTCAACAAAGTCTCAGGAGATTTTATCTTCCTCCATCCGAATTAAGACAGTTAGATCAACAGATCTACAACCGGCATCAAGGCAGTAGCGAGCCAATCAGAAATTTTGTCACTTCGTTACTGACACTCACGAGGAGACGCGGTGGTTTTTCTCGTGACAAGACAATGGAGACAATATACTACAACATGAAGCCAGGTCTTCGTCTTTTTATCCGGCGTCCTGATGTTAATAGCCCGGACGAATTAATCCACAGGGTCGAAGAAATCGAGGAAGCACAGTTCCATCAAGCGAAGGAGACAAAGGTTGAACAGAAAATTAACTATAGACCAGTCAGACAGTCGAATTCAGCAGTTGCCCAAGTTTACAATCCGCCAGAAGCCTGCTGGCGCTGTAAGCAGACCGGACATCCTAGACGTAAGTGCCCCAGTAGGGCCGTAAAATTCTGTTCGCAGTGCAGAAAGGACAATGTCCTTTCGCGTGATTGTCCCTGCCAGAAGGGAAACGAAAGTCGGGCCTGGCCCAATTAGGCTCAAACCCGTTCCGTTACGTTCCACCTACAAGGGAGCCTAGAATCTTTATCCCAGTCAAGATCGGGAAGCTTAAGATTAAGGCACTGGTGGATCCGGGTTCCGTTTGCTCGTACGTTAACAAGAGCACAGTGAAACTTTGTTTATCGCAGGGTTGGAAAAAACTAGACAATAATAACACCATATCTGTTATGGCAGATGGCACCGAAACACCGCTTGGAAATTGTCTGTTTGGAATTTTTGAGTCAATAGGTAGAACTATACAAGCCGAAGTTTCCGTTCTTCCCAATCTTAGACATAAATTACTTCTGGGCATTGATTTATTAAATCTTTTAGGTCTTGATGTCCGCTTGAATGGAGTTAAAGTCCCCTCACCGAACCGTTATTACCGCCGTAGGGAACTTTTTAGTTTTGAAGGGCCTATACCGATTACCGAACTAAAGCCAGAAGAGAAGATCATCGCCGAAAAATTCTTACAAACAGAATTACAACGTTTAACCTCTGTAAAAGGTTTTACACCGCTTGCTAAACACCAGATCCGTCTAGAAGACCCTACACCTTTAAAACAAAGGTACCGACCAAGAAACCCGGCCATCCAGGAAATAATCGACAAGGAAGTTGACGCAATTCTAAAAGAAGGCGTCATTCAGCCCTCCAACAGTCCTTGGAGTTCTCCAGTCTTAATCACTCGTCGAAAGGATGGAAGACCAAGGTTTTGTATTGATTTCCGCCGCCTTAACCAAGTTTCAAAAAAGGATGCATATCCTATTCCGCAAATCAATGCTATCCTTGATAAACTTCGTGGAGCAAGATATTTATCGTCTATTGACTTAAAAAACGGATATTGGCATGTTCCGTTGACCGACGACAGTAAACCCCTTACCGCTTTTACTGTGCCCGGAAGAGGTCTTTTTGAATTTAATGTGATGCCTTTTGGACTTCATACCGCTCCATCCACTTTTCAAAGACTCTTGGACAGAATAATTACTCCAGATATGGCTCCAAATGCTTTTGCCTATCTCGATGATATTGTGATATGCACGCAAACTTTCGAGAACCATCTGAATATGATGAGAAAAATATTTGATTGCCTTTTTAAGGCAAAACTTCGGCCTAATCCCGAAAAGTGTCATTTCATTAGATCAAAGCTGAAATATCTCGGTCACGTTGTTGATAAAAACGGACTTCACACCGATCCAGACAAGGTCACGGCAATACAAAGTCTTACACCACCAAGAAATATAAAAGAGGCCCGCAGATTTTTGGGACTAATTTCTTGGTACCGCCGGTTTATTAAGGACGTGGTTCGAGTTGCAGCTCCCCTTCATCAGCTGCTTAAAAAGAAAGCTCAATGGAAATGGACAGAAGAACATCAAAAGTCCTTCGAAGAACTAAAAAGGAGATTAACTTCGGCACCGATCCTCGCGTGCCCCGATTGGACAAAGGAATTTGTCCTACAAACCGACGCAAGCAAGGAGGGACTTGGAGCTGTTCTCATCCAGTCAGATAATGGGGTCGAAAGAGTCATTGCGTATGCCAGCCGCTCTGTCAATAAAGCCGAGAGCAATTATTCTGCCACCGAATTAGAATGCCTAGCCGTAAAATGGGGCATCTGGAAAATGAGGGATTACCTAGAAGGATATCACTTCACCGTAATTACCGATCACCTTTCACTGAAGTGGCTAAACAAGATCGACAATCCATCAGGTCGACTTGCTAGATGGACCATGGAACTCAGTCAATGGGATTTCGAAGTAAAGTATCGTCGAGGAGCTGACAACGTCATCGCAGACACTCTTTCCAGACAACCTCATGAAGCCTGCACCGTTAATAAATTGAAGGACGACCAAGATTGGTACCATAAAAGATTTAAAGCTGTTTCTGAAAATCCTGCCGAGAATCCAGAGTATTGCATCCGCAATAACCGTCTTTACCGTCATATCTTGCATACTCTGGACTTCAATGATTACGTCCAAGAGGAAC
Organism: Synergus itoensis; assembly: GCA_904066005.1. Taxonomy (NCBI): domain Eukaryota; kingdom Metazoa; phylum Arthropoda; class Insecta; order Hymenoptera; family Cynipidae; genus Synergus; species Synergus itoensis. The sequence goes on along the minus strand of CAJFCP010000473.1, from coordinate 13,445 downwards.
AGTGGAAGATCTGCGTACCACGTGGCGACCAAAAAAGGGTCCTTCAAGAGGTCCATGACGACCCTAAAGCCGGACATCTAGGAGTGGCCAAAACTCTCGCTCGCCTCGCCCGGCACTACTATTGGCCTGGAATGTTAAGAGCAGGCGCACAATACGCTAGAAATTGCGAGAGCTGCCAAAAATTTAAGGCCCAAAATCAGGTCCCAGCCGGCAAAATGCATGCCACCAATGTTGAAAAGCCTTGGGAGATGGTTTCTATAGATCTTGTAGGCCCTCTTCCAAGATCTACTGCCGGCAATACTTGGTTCCTAGTTATGCATGATCGTTTCACCAAATGGATGGAAATCCGTCCATTAAGAAAGGCAACCGGAACGGCAATAGCAACAAGCCTCAAGGACCAAATTTGTCTTCTGCATGGATGCCCGAAGACTATCGTCTCGGAAAATGGCCGTCAATTTGTAAGCAAAGAATTGAAGAATCTACTATAGGAAATGCACATCGTACACCATCTTACTCCACCCTATTCACCGCAGTGCAATCCTGTAGAAAGGGCCAACAGGGTCATAAAAACAATGATTGCCCAGAACATAAAAAAGTCTCAAAAGACTTGGGACCATTTTTTGCCGGAACTTCAATTCGTTTACAATACCGCTGTCAGCTCGTCTACTGGTTTCTCTCCAGCCTATCTAAACTATGGAAGAGAACTTCGTTCACCAGGAAGCCTTGCCAATGAAGCTGCACTTCCATCCAGCGAGAAACACCAACACCGTCTTGAAAAGCTTCAAGCCGCCATAGAGCTCGCTCGCAGTCAATTAGTACGTAGCTTCCAAAAGCAAAAAGGGTACTACAACCTGAGACGCAGACAATGGGCACCTCAAATTGGCGAAAAGGTCTTGAAAAAGACTCATCACTTGTCCAATAAAATCGGTGACTTCAACGCCAAGCTGGCTTAAAAATTTGAGGGACCATTCTTAGTCATCAAGAAAATCTCGGCTGTAATTTTTGACCTGAAAAGCGAAAAGGGAACGTACAGTGGACACGTTCATGTTAAGGACCTAGTACCCTACAGGGAAGACCCCCCACCAGGCGTACCCTCACCACCGGTTCCTTAATACCGACGCTGGGCTAGCTAAATCGTTGCTCAACCGATACCGCCTGGACCGAAGAATTGGACCGCTTCACGTCTGGTATCTGAATGGTCTAAACTCGCCGCAATATGTCATTATTACTAGAAGGAAGGCACCATCGGATGCACCTCAACCTCCGTTGGACCTGCTGGATTGTGGTAGCCGTGAATGGAGCAAGCTCGAAGAAACCGTTTCTATTTTGTGTCTCCGTCTATACACCGTATTAGTACTGCATTGTACATATTCTCCGTTCAGTAAATTTAGCCGTAGGTAGAGCAAAATTTCAGGACCGTTCTTTTTTTTTTCATTTTTCTCAGTCCGTAAATTTTGCTCTCCAAAAAGGGGGGGAAGTGTAACGAGGGGTTACACGCGTGTGCGTGCCTTACGCACACTTTACTCAGACCCTCGTTACTCAGTCTCGCTATTCACCGTCCCCTCTCCTTCTCGCTCGTCCACTAGCCTCGCTAGACGCTTACCCCATTCCTATTCTCCCCACTCCTACTTCCCCTACTCCGAGCGTCAGCCTTTGTTGGCGCATTCCTTATAACCAGCCGCTCTCCGCACTTTGATTCAGTTCAGCTGGGCGAGTCCCACGTCCCACCGACTAGTTCGGAGAGACTCTCGCCCGGTGAAAACTCATCCGCTTTACTTACCGATAGGCGCTTCTATGGTAGGCTAAGTGAAGCTGAAATTGCAAGGGATAGGTGCTCCTATGCTTGCCATTTCGTAAACCGCTCTCTCTCTGTCGAGACTTGTCTATGCTCAGGTGCTTCTGTCATAGCTAACTCTAGTCGAAGGAATGTCAATTGATAGGCACTTCTATAATTGCCATTTCTCGCAATCTGTTCTTTTTTCTAGTTAATCTCTCTCTCCGTCTCTAACGTTCCCTCCAAATTCGAAAGTGTAATATTTTCACAATCAATAGGCGCTTCTATGGTTGTCAAAATCTAAAATAAATATTAATAAACATGTGCTTCTAATATTAATATTTATCACCGTAGAATAACCATTCCAAATTCCGACGAGATCTAACTCTCTTTTCCCGTCAACTCCAATTATAAAATAGAGGTATTAATTTACTCTCGTCAGGCGCTCCTGAGAGAGACAAATTTAGCCGACGTAAATAATATTCGATAGGTGCTTCTATGGATATTATTTACTAATTAAATTAGGGATTTACACAACCGTACCTTACTTTATCCTCCTAACTATCAACCTCTCTTACCGCTACCGTCCTTTACCGTTGAGGGGAAGATTTGTATTCCGCCAAATCGCCTGTGAGCCTAATTTATGTATAGAATTCAATTGTTTTATGATAACGACTTTGACACAAACAACATGTTTGATTTCAGGAGTCAGAATAACGTCACAAAATTATCCTTTCCGCCTTCGTTCTATACGTTCAACACGTCCTACACGTTACACGCATTACTTCATTCATCATATTCAAGAATGTCATTCAGAATCCGTCTACTTCTTAGAATCTCACACCGACGTAAACACACATATTAAACTGTACCGCGAACTACGTTTCTTTCATATTTTATATTGTACCTTTAATTCACACAGTACACTACTCCTTTTCGTCCGTTACATTAACACAAGTCATTAGATATGTAATTTTTATAGATGAATAAATATTTTATTATTTTTGTTATTAAAATAATTGATCTGTTTTAATTATCTCTAAAACCTGACTCTGGCTAGGCTGAAGCGTCCGCTGAGATAATTATTTAAGGACCCGGAAAAACAGATCGTTACTTCTTTAGTCATGGAAAATTCTAATGGGAAATATGGTTCTAAAGCCGTAGAAAAATTGACTATGGGGTTCATGTTGAAAAATTTTCTAGTATAGCAACGCAAAATTGATCCGCCGGGTGCAATAACCAGACCAACGCTCGAAAACACTTAAAAGTATTGTCCGATTGTCTCGTAAAAAGAAAATTTTCAAAATCGTAAATTCAATTTTATGAAAATGTAGATACTAAGGAAATGAAACTTTTTTCTATTAGAATTTTTTTGTCAAATGTTTATTTTTAATGATAAAAACGAAATATTAAAGAAGTCTCTGCCTGATTTAATTAAATTCTATAACTTTAATTGTTCTCACTCGATCAAATATTATTTAAATGAGTTCATATTTGCCAATCCAATCGGTCAATTCTTTCAAAAGTTATCATGCTCACAAACTAAAAATTTACGGACAGTCAGACAAACAAACAGACGGACACATTGGTAAAAACATGTTTTTCAGGTTCAGGGGGTCATAAAACGTGGATATTTTACAAAAATGAGGGGGTCAAACTTTACACAAATCTAATACATTCTCTGATGAGAATGTAAAAAGAAAACAATCTACTCAATCAAAATGTGGATCATTCATGGGCAACACATTTTTGTTATAAATAACTGGTGAAAAATTGGTAATGATCGCTTAGGCCGTTCTGAAGATATCTGTCACGCCGTTCTGAAAACATTGTTTCGAGAAATTGTGAGCAACTTTTCCCACCGTAACATGCCTTTCTTTGGACCTCTAGGAAATTGGCTGTAACTCAATTATTCATCGCTGTTTTGAGTATAAATAACTACTTTTAGTGTGTAGATATTTATAAAATAAGAAATTCCTATAAAAATATTAAAACCCGTCTTTAAAAAAAAAAAATCGTAAAAATTACATTTTGTATTTTTGTCGCGAATTTCCGAAATTTATGCTCAGATCTCAATAATATCACAATCACACAAAAAAAAGGGGTCTGAACAAAGAACGAGACCTATATATTCTTATGCATTTTGATGCGTTGATTCCGAATGCGGGGTCCGATTGGCATCAGCTCGTCACGTTTAAAGGCATTTGAAGGTCAAATCGGCAAAAAAATAGATTGAAAGAAGGTGACTAGCATTTCTATGGTTTTGAGGACCGCTAAATCCAAATCTGGAATCCATTTGATTCCATCATTTCTGGATCAAGATCAATTCAAGGTAAAATTTACATAATGTGAAAAAAGTGAATTTTTGAGTGCAGATTCTGAAAGAACGGAAAATTTTACGTTCAGGTATGATATCCTATATTTTTCTGATGATGATCCTAAAGGTCATTTCAATTTATTTCCTGTTCCACGAAGGCACACTTTCGTATTTTTGCAATCGTCATACGAAGTCCCAAGTTACTAACATAAATTACCTTGAAATGACCTTTAGGATGTTACGAGAACAGGTTATGGTTAATGATATTTATTCAAGAAATAATTTAGAAAGTGAATTTATCTAAGTTCCTGAAAGATAAAAAACTTATGCCCTCTTATAGGCTAAAATAACCTGCTGTCGAGGGTAGTGGGACGTTTTGAGGGAGGCAAATAACCACGCAAAAGATTTAACCAAAACAAAATGAGCATTTATTTAATCAAAAAAGGAATATGAAAAGCTATGATCAGAGAATTTGTCGTTGCCCGTATGTGGAAAGACTCGATATAATTCAAGAGTTATATATTCATTTTAGACTCGATATAAACTATTTAATTCATCACGTGACGAACAAGCGACAATTCTCAAAAAGAAATAAGTAAAATGTAATTATTTTTGAGTGTTTTGCTCATGGGCTATTTCTTTGGCTAAGTTACAAATTAAAGATTTTATTAATAAATACTTAAATTCACAACGTTGGTGAAGTTAACAGAATCGACAAGATCGATGAAATTAACAAAATCGACAAAATCGATGAAATTAACAAAATTTGACAAGATCGGATTATTCAAATTTTAAATAATATTTTGCCATACATTATTTTTAAAAGCAAAAGAAACTAGACTCTCGTGGCCCTATCTGAGCTTAATAACATCATGATAGTTTTATTTTATTACAAAATCCAATACTCAGAATTATACATGCTATTTTCCCAAATTCACGAGAGAAACGCAAAATTAATAAATAATTATTTATATAACATTATTTGTTATGCGAAAACGCAGCGCAACAACTATTCAGTATTCCGGTCCTAATCCGCGACCTAATTTCGAAATCCCAGCGCAAATGTAAAATAACCGTAATATTCTTATTGCGTTGGAAAAATTACCTCTTGGCGCAAAACATACTCAAAATAGCCCTTAGGCATCAATATCGCCGATAACTACCCTTAAACGTCGATATTACCAATTTCCACAGCTTGGTACAGCGTGCATGGAAAATTGGTAATATTACGGAATATTACCCGATACAAAAAATCCTACTACCAGGTCTCCGCAACTTGGTGCAGCGTTCACGAAGAACTGGTAATATTACGGAAATATTACCCGTAGCAAAAATCTTACAACCAGGTCTCCGCAGCTTGTTTACAGCGTGCCCGAAGAACTGGGTGCAAGGAAAACAACAAAGATAAAAATGGCGAGTGAGAAAAATCAGATCACCAGCAGCTTGGAGCAGCGTGCACTGGTGTCTGAGAAAAAATCAGATCAACAGCAGCTTGGAGCAGCGAGCACTGGTGTCTGAGAAAAAATCAAAAGAAATACAAAAAATATAATATCGAGAACCCCAGCTTGGAACAGCGTGCAAAGATATCTGACTCGTAGACGTTGAAAGTCACCACTTTGGAGAGAGCTGCGTGTCCATTATGAAGTAGATCAGGTCGGCTGGCTGTCCGGCGATGAGAGCGATGAGTGAGACGATCGTACGTCTTATAACTCCTTAAAAGTCTATGTCGCTGATAGGAGAGTAGTTTTCCGTGCGATCGTAGCGTGATTCCGGCCGAACTACTTTTCGATCGATATTTCCTTTCACTTAGTCGCTCTGTAATGTTGGTTGCCTACGCACAGGCATTTTGGGTCGCACTGCAGTGTGCCGGTAACCGTATGGTGGGTTGCCTATCTGCAGGCATTTAGTATTGTGGTATACCATACCATAACAAGGATCATCATGAGAAAAATAGAGGATATCATATCTGAACGTAAAATTTTCCGTTCTTTCAGAACCTGCACTCAAAAATTCACTTTTTTCACATTATACAAATTTTACCTTAAATTGACCTTGATGCAGACACGTTGGAATCAAATTGATTCCAGATTCGGATTCAGCGACCCTCAAAACCATAAAAATGCTAGTCACTTTCTTTCAATCAATTTTTTTGCCGATTTGACCTTCAAATGCCCTTAAACTTGACGTGCTGGTGCCAATCGGACCCTGGATTCGGAATCAGCGCGTTAAAATACATAAAAATATATAGGTCTCGTTCTTAGTTCAGATCACTTTTTTTTTGTGTGCCTGTGTATTTAGACAATATTTTTGAAATTTTTTATTTTCAGAAAATATAATCAGAGAAAATTTTTTTTTTAAATTTACAACTAGTTTTAACCTTCTTAAGGACATTGCAATTACCATTACTCAATTCATCCTAATTTCTACAGGTGATATTTCACGCTGTTGAGCAGTTGAAACAACTACAAGGAGAAGGAGAACCTATTGAATATAAACCAACTATTTTAATTTCTTCGAGTCCTAGCCCTCCAGGATTAACAACGTGGCAGATTGTTAGTAGGAATGGTGACATTGTTGAATCGACAACGGTTACTCAAGAAGCGTGGGTATTGGCTATAAATTCCGAAAACGCCCGGGTAGAGCATCAAAATCAATTCAAAGTTGAGAATACGTCCGAAGTATCCTATGGTATTATTGATGTTCAAACTACTACTGAACCTTCCACTTTAGATTTATTGCCGAATGATAACAACACGACATTTTCAGATTCAATACTGGATAAGATGAGAAACAGTGAAGGAAATTCTATGATTGTCAAGCAGCAGGATCCTGAAGACGAAAACGAGCACACGAGGTAACATTTATAAGCACAGTATCGGGAATTTCATATTCACTCACGGAAAAACATTTGATAGAGTAGTTGTACTAGCTCTAGTAAGGTGGCACTAATACCCGGATGGAGCACTGTTTTATATTAGAATTTAATCTATAACCTTTTTTCAAGTTACCTACAGATATTTTTTTGACCTTCTGAAAAGAAGGTTTAAAAAAAATTCAAGATTTGCTCAAATTTTAGCATGACATAGGAAAGTTGTTGCAAAAATCTTAAAATTATACGACATAGAGCATAAAATCTTATCTTTAATTTAAGCCAAGAAAACTTTAAAAAAACTCCATGGGTTACCGAGATACGATTAAAGCTGTTCAATCGTATCTGAGTTGAGTTTTAATCGTCAATCATGGCTCTCGGCCGGTCTGCTGCTCGCCTCCTTCGTTGAGGCAGGACCGAATAGGTCATTCACAGAGGTGTGACGAAAGTAAGCGGTGACAAATACGAATGAGAGAGTGAGAGAGAGCGCCGGAGGATATGAGTGTTCATAGCGGTTCAGGTCGGTACCTGAAAGCATTAAGCAAGAGCCGTGTAATCACAGCGCAGGTAGCGGATCGTGAACGGACGAAACGATCATCGTCTCTTGAGCCCGTCTTTCTCGAAGCGGTGTGCAGTGCGGTACGGTGAGAGAGAAGGGAGAGTGAGTCGTTCTATTTATCCATGAAGACACGAATGAGCACCGGCGATGACGTTGTCGGCTCCACGCTGGCATCTTATCTCGAAGTCTCACTGGCTCACCTCCATTTCCCATCGAGCCAAACGTCCTGATGGATTATCAATCTTCTCAAGCCACTTTAAAGATAGATGGTCGATATCTCAACTCCTGTAGAGCATCCTCAAATCTACGCATCTTGTGAGATGGGAATGGTTGAACAGCCACTGACGGTGCGACGAATAATATTGGCAAACTCTTCGAAAGGACTTCTCCAGCATCACTCCTCATAGCAGCATGGATAATAGCAGGCAGCCGATTTCGATGAGCGTTCTCGGCCTGCATCTGAGCGGGGGTGACCTTCTTTTGCTTGGTGTTTGAATGAGTGTAAATGTATGTGTGTGAATAAATAGTATAATTTTAAGTGTGAATGTAGTATGATTCGCGGAAACAAGAAATAAGTGTGTTTGTGTTAGTGTGCGATTCTACGGAATTTAATATTTATGAATGAGACGTTTGAATTAACGGAGAATGTAGAACGGGAAGAATAATTATTTTTTGGGTGATAAATATTAATAATTGAAGCACCTATTTATTAATATTTATTTAAAATTTTTACAATCATAGAAGCACTTATCGATTGTAGAAATCGTGCACCATTGAATTAAAGGAAGAGGGAAAGCTAGAAAACGCATTGCGATAAATGACAATTTTAGAAGCAACTGTCAATTGACATTTCTTCGACTTAGAATTGGCAACGTCAGACGCGCCTGACCGTTGACAATAATTTTCGGAGGAAGAACGATTTGAAAATGGCAAGGTTAGAAGTTTCTATCCCTTGCGATTTCGCCGGTGCTTTACCTACCATATAGTAGCGCCTATCGATAGGTAAAGCGCCGCGTTTTCACCGTTGATGGGACTCGCCTAGCTGAACTGATGAACGAACATAGTGCGGGTGGTTTTAAGGAATGTGCCTGCAATGACTGACGCTCTGAGTAATGGGAGCAGGAGTGGGGATAGCGTCTAGTAAGACATGGTAACGAGAGTCCAATGATATACAATCATAAAAAGTCTGGTTAAAAAAAGTCCGGGAATTAGCCAATTCACAGATATACATATAGATAATACTTCATTCGGTTATGGGTTAATTAATAAAGCAGAAAAAAATTTGTTTTCAGATTTTCATTATTAGGAGAAAAAGTTACGGAAGTTCCAAGACCAAGTTTAATGAGCTATTTGAAACTTTCCACAGTGCCACTTAAAGCATCTTTACATCAACTGGCGTCTCTCTATGACGCTTTAAGCAAGGATGCTAGAAAACAGGGATTTGCCAAGTATGCTGGATATTCGGATGATGTTTTGGAAGCTTTAGAAATATCCAATGGCGGTGGTTCTGGACCACAGCTTAAAAATCTCTTAGAAAAAACTTTGGAACGCAATGAACTTTCCCGAGAAGATTCTAAAGCACTAGCCAAACAAGTTCTGTTACAACTTGAAAATTCAGGAAGTCAACTAAGTACAGATCTTAGGCGCTTACTACCACTGCGTTATGTACCGTAAAATAATAATAAACAATAAATACACGCTTCATTAAACAAAACTGGAAAGTGACATTTAAACGATATTAAAATAAATATTCCCAAGATTAAAGATTCCCGAATGTTTGAAATGTAACCTAAGTTAAATACTCCTGAATATTAATATATATTAAGTTTTAAAATTACGTCTTTTTTTAAGGGGTAACACCACTCTAGGATTTTCAAAGAATTGATTTATTTTTTTTTTAGCTTAGACAGTACTTTAGTCTTAAAAACAAAACCCACTTGGTCCAATAGCGAAAAAAATTTTTAACATGTTTAATTTTCAATTTTCCCGAAGCGCCTCGGAGTTTTTATTTAGCATACTCGTCCGCCATATTGGATCCGCCATTTTTTTATGAAATTTTTGATACCGGATTCGTAATCAGAGACCCCAAAAACCTGCGATTAACAGAATTTGGCCCATTTTATGAACATTTTATTCGGGATTTGGTACCACTTTGCATCTCTCCTCTATGTGCTTGTAAAACTCTAAACGCGTTTTTCTCGAAACGGCTTTTTTCAAACTGAATGAACCAATTCCTTTAACGCCAATGCGTGAATCGACTTGTAATTTTTACAGTAGCTTCACAAGTAGATTCTCTAAAGAAGTACGTAGTCGTTTTTTGATTTGATGTTAATTGCATTTTTTATAAACAATTTACTGCTCTTTTTTTGGCAAAAAATTTATACTTTTTTTCAAAAGTGCACCATTTCTACAAAAATTGATAGGGGAAAGTCGTCAGAGTTGGGCCACTTTTTGATTATTCTCTATATCTTTTTCAAAAATTTTGAATACTTCCAAATTTTTTTTTTTATTCGAAAGTTCAAACCTTTATCTATAACATATATGTATGGCAACTTGTTGCGACAAGGGAAAAAAAAGTTATTGACGAAAGAAAAAAACAAAAAAATTGTCAGAGTTGGGCCATTTCAGTCAGAGTTGGGCCACCACTAAAATTGCATAGAATATGTACTGAAACCGGTTTTTATGGAATGGTATGCAACATTTTATTGTTCTTTATACATTTTGACATGTTTGCGATGAAAAAAAAAAATTCAAATTTTTATATTATTCGTTATCGGCAAAATGGTTATTTATTTATTTTCAAGTCATACAAGAAGACTTTCATTTCTAGAATTTATTATAGTGTTTGAAGGTTTGAAAAACATGAAATAAAGCTTTTTTTTTATCTGTAATTCAAATTTTCATATTCTTTGTTATTGCAAAAATGGTTATTTATTTATTTTTTAGTCATGAAATGAGACTTTCATTTCTACAATTTATTATTTTAGTGTTTAACGGCGCGAAAAACATGCTAAGAAATGATATTTCACTGTTAGAAAAAGAAAAGGATGTGGCCCAACTCTGACTACACGAGTGACCCAACTCTAACAACATTCGTGTTTTTTGATCGCAACTCACTACAGCTGGAGAGGTTAAGGAATCAAAATTTCCTTTTGGAAACTTGTTAATGATCGAACATACAATGTTATTATATACTTACTTCAATTTCGGCATGGTTTTTTTGCGAGTTATGGGCACTTTTTTTCGAATAGTACAAAACTTCCAACACTATCAAAAACAATACGAGGGCCTGACACTTTTTGGAAATAATTTCTGCGACTGTCAATGCTTTACAAAGTTAGCCGTCATCGAGACAAACAGTTCCATGCATTTGTACCGATGGCAGCACTTGTCATATACCAAATACAGTGGTGGCCCAACTCTGACAGTGGCCCAACTCTGACGACTTTCCCCTATAAAAAAAATCCTATGTACTTCTTTAGATAATAGTATATAATTTAAAAAAATTTTCGTTTTTTTGGTCCAGCTCTCTTCCTGAATAAATGTGAATAATAAAGAAAATATTTATTAAGGAAAATAGAAAATTACCGAAATTTCAAGTTCTCGGAAATTTCAATTTCCCGAAAATATAAAATACCCAAATTTTCAAATTCCTGAAAATAAAAAAAAATGTTTAATATTCCTTCAAAATTTCTCTTCTATTTTTTTTTAAATATTGCTACAAACTTTTGAAAAAAAGTTTTAAAAAGAAATTTTTAAGACGAATTTTATTGTTTAAAGAATAATTTTTTTTTTCAGTTTTGAGGAATATGAATAATAAAATATTTTAAATCAACATAAAATATTTTCGGTAATATTATTTTGATTCGGGAATTTGAAATTTCAGGAATTTGCCTTTTTTAAGAATTATTCTTTCGGTCTTTTTTTGTACTCCAGATTTTGGTTTTCCGGTAAAAAGTTTTACTAACAAATACACTTCTAAAATTCTAAAAAATTATATTTCTTCAAAAACTGCTGAAAATTATGATAATATGGAAAAGAGTTTTTTATTTTCTCAGATTTTTATATTTATTATTTTATGGGACTCGTTCTAATTGTTACGTCTTAGAATTCGTAACACACCCCTAATTTTTAAGGAAATAGGAATATTGGAAAAAAGGTGGATCTTCCTCGTTTTAGATAAGGAAAGTATTCCCTATACTGGGATGAGGATAACCGAAAGATTTTTAAATAATACTCTCAAGATTTGCAATTTAAAATGGACAATATTTATTGATACGTTGATTATAGGCAGGCTCAGTTAAAATCACAGAAGCCTAGGGTACTTTATTAATAAATTATTAACGTTTTTCATTTCGTGATATTTAACATTTTTTCTTATGAGAAATGGCGTTTTTAAGTTCTTTACTGAGTAATATTTATGTAACGACCATTAAGATGTTATTGATAATTTTTGAAACGAAAAACAAGTATTTCAAAATTGTACTGCAAAAAGAATATTAAGAATTTGGTTCCTGCATATACATGAAAAAAAATAATTAATCACGAAATTTGCGCTTCTGACCGTTGACTATCGCAATCTGGCAACATCACAATCTCACGCAATAGTAGACCGTTCGCGCGGCGTTTGAATCAACCAATCAACTTGTAATACATGCACAGATCTACGTCGATCGCGCCCGCAATGTTTCCAGATTTAAACTCAGTAAGTCATACGAGTGTAGGTATTACAACTACGCAGTCGTTTGATCTCGGTAGTATCAATGGTACCTCCTTAAGGATTTGGTAGTTGGCTTAGATGATTTCGACTCACAGACTCAAAATTGGAATAGAGACGTACTAGGGTCAAACTCCCAAAACATGACAGATTTATCGTATGGAATCTTAATGCGTAGGTAATTACTGAGTTAGATTTTACATTTGTGAGAATTTTAGCTAATGCGAGTTTTCTAAGGGGGCGTGGCCTTTCTAGGGATTGTCCTTGTTTAAAATTACGTTTATGTTTTGAAAAAAATATAATATTATGATTATGAAATAATAACTGCTACTTGCCAGCTAAGATATACGGATTACAATTATTGGTTTTTAAGGAATACATAAAGTAGAATGAAAAGTAATTAATATTGCGTCGCGGGATGTGACATAATTACTGCTTCGTTTCGAAGAACATTGACAGTCGCCCTAAGAATTCCTGAAAGTTTATGATAGAATAATTTCGCTGGCCACAAAATATTCTTATCATTAATATTTTTAACTAGGGGATGAGTCGGGTGGTTTGAGCCATCGCGTCGGATGGAGTGAGCCACCGGATTTTTTCAGTCTGTTGACAGTAACCTCTCATGGCTAATAGTGTAAAATCGTTGTGAGACCACTAGCTCAGTTTTGATAAGGTTTCGTAGAGAAAAGACTCATAAGCTACATTTTAGACAGACGACTGTTGCAAAAATTTTAGAAATGTTTAACCAACATTTCTAAAAAAATTCGTTTAGTGAATATTCTCCAACGATTTTTGAAGGTGAGTATCGTTAATGTGTTACGAAATCGATGAATTTTCACGCGTTTTATACGTGTTTTCAATTAAATTTAAATTTTTTAAATATTGCATCAGACGCAAATTTTTTTGCTTATATATTAACAGTAGCGTCATTCGGGTGGTTTGAGCGAGCCAATTTTTTTCGTGTTTTGCATTCGGATATGCATAAAAATTATTCTATCAAAATTATATACTCTCATATCAATTTCCTTGGTATGAAAAATCATTTCAGCATGTCTAATTTTTGTACAATCATTTTTATATATAAATTATGTAGAATATTTTTACATGGGTACCCACCTTGAAAATGAAAGTTGTCCGATCGGGCTAAGAATTGGCCCAATTATAGTCCTATTAGATAGTACTTCTTACACCAAAAATTAATTCATTTTG
>CAJFCP010000471.1:0-12984 GCA_904066005.1 Synergus itoensis | reverse complement strand
ATTAAATGGGTATTTAGTACCGCACTTTTCGGGGGTGATTTTTACCCCCTAAAAACCATTTTTAGCACGTAAAAAAAAATACGTGTCGCTTAGTTTTGCTAGTACTACAACATATATTAGAAAGAATAAAATCGGAGGGGGACACCTACCTAGGGTTCCTTGTCAGTATTTTGCCAAAGAAGTTTGGTAAAGTTTCCCTGTACAAAATTGATATAATTCAAATTAAAACCCTGTGTTTTTCTGTGATTATAGAAAATTCATTATAGGAAAATTATTTATTTATTTTTTTAATCAAAAATAATTGCAGGAAACTTATTACAGACAAAAAATAGAAAAATAATTATAGATAGTATTATAGAAAAATCGTTATAGAAACAAAATTATGGGAAATCCTCGTTGATTTAATGCAGTGAGGATTTCACTGATTCACTACACAATCTCACTGATTGAAATAGATATAGAAATTATGGGAAAATCGTTATTCTTATTGATATTAGTTATTCATAAAATTATTTTACTATAATGTTATCATGGTTATGGAAAAATGATAGTAAAATCATTATATAAAAATCATGAAATTTTAATATTATGTATTTATTTCTGTAATTATTTTTTCCTTCAATTTTCTCGGTTTTATATAGGAAAATCTTTATAAGAAAATCATCCTATCTTAAAAAAGTGGTGTCACGAAATGTCTCGAAAATCTCGCATAGAAACATCTTTAAATTCCTTAAAATTTCACTATAATATTTAAAATCCTATGAAATGTCATAAATTCTTTAAAATCTATTACAATTCGACGAAATCCTTTACAATTTTATAAAATCTTTTACGAATCATAAAAATCTCGTGAAATCCTTTAAAATTCAATAAGAATCTTTGAAATTCCCTAAAATACATTAAACCTCTAAATAACAATTCTTGGAACGAAAAGCCTCAAAATTTCTTTAAATTCTTACAAAATCTTAAAGAAATAAAGAATGCGTGGAAATTCTATATAATCCTTCGAAATTCTTGAAAGGTTTCTAAAATCTGTTAAATAAACTGTAAAATCTATATAAACAATACGAAAAAAATAAAATAGCATAAATGTCAATTTCTATTTTCCCTAACAACTACTCGCATTTCCCTGACTTCCCTGACAAATTTTTTTTCCTGACATTACCCTGACTTCCCTAACATGTGGCCAATCTGTTTAAATAAAATGAGCCGAGGACAAAGTCAGTTTGTCAATTCATTTTTAAAGAAGATATTTCAAAAAAACACCAAATCTTAACGTTTTACAAAAATATCAATAACTTTAGAAATAATGAAGATTTTTTTTATTTCTTGATTCATTTTAAAGGTAAATTTCTACATAATCTGATCATAAGGAAAATAATAATAAAAATCAAGCGAATATAAATTTTAACATATTTTTGCAGAAATTTATTTCCTATTTTTTACATATAAAAATATTTTTCTCAACAGAAAAAATATTCAAATATGTCCAACTTTTTCGCGCAAATTTTTTTCTTCGCATCAGATTCTAGAAATTTAAGTTTAAGATGAGTCAAAGAAACTAAAAAAATGTTCACTGTTTCGAAAGTTATTGATATTTTTATAAAACATTGAAATTAGACGTTTTTTTCTTTTTGCAAAATCTTCTTAAAAAATTGGCAAAGTGTCTTCATCCTGGAATCATTTTAAGCAGAATTTATGTGTTTCTATAGAAACACATAAATTCTGCTGGAAATTCCCACATGGGGACCCTTTAAGGATCCCACATGGGCACCTACATGGGAAACCATGTGGGAATCCACATGGGTTCCTTTAATAATCCATATGGGCAAATTGGGACACGAAATGAGATGGGAACCTATGTGGGAACCTATATGGGAACCTATGTGGGAATCCATACAGGATCCTGTGTATTTTCCTAGAAATTTATTTATTCCACATTCCGTTGGCAAATTCCTATGACAAGTTCCTATGTCAATTTCCTACCTGAAATCTTACGTAAAAATCTTGGGTAGATTCCTACTTGAAATCCCGTATGAGAACCCTCTTGGGACCCCTCCCTTAAAATTTCCTACGTCGAATCCTACATTGAAACCTGCTTGAAATCCTTGTGGGATCCCAACTTTAAAATTTCCTACATCGAATCCCACATTGAAACCTGCTTAAAATCCTCGCAGGATCCTTCCCTTAAAATTTCCTATATTAAATCCCACATAAAACCTCTTATACAATTTCATATTAAGGTATCCCACTAAAATTTCTACATTAAAATATTGTTATAAACCTACATATTGTTTCCTCTGACAAAATTCCTACCTGAAATGGAAATATACTGCAATTAATATCTTCTTGATGATTATAATCATTTAAGTAAAACTAAAATAAATTTTAAAGTGTGGGAATTAGAGTTGAAATCTATAAAATATAGGAAACATGTTTATATTTATTTATATTTATTTCAGTTCTAGAAAACATAAGCATTTAAATGAAACCTTATTCTCTCTCAAAGAACGATTTAGTTACATTAAAATAATATGTAGGTTTATAACAATATTTTAATGTAGAAATTTTAGTGGGATACCTTAATATGAAATTGTATAAGAGGTTTTATGTGGGATTTAATATAGGAAATTTTAAGGGAGAGGGATCCCGCGAGGATTTCATGCAGTTTTTAATGTGGATTTCAACGTAGGAAATTTTAAGGGAATGATCCTGCGAGGATTTTAAGCAGGTTTCAATGTGGGATTCGATGTAGGAAATTTTAAAGCTCGGATCCCACAAGGATTTCAAGCAGGTTTCAATGTAGGATTCGATGTAGGAAATTTTAAGGGAGGGATCCCAAGAGGGTTCTCATACGGGATTTCAAGTAGGAATCTACCCAAGATTTTTACGTAGGATTTCAGGTAGGAAATTGACATAGAAACTTGTCATAGGAATTTGCCAAGGGAATGTGGAATAAATAAATTTGTAGGAAAATATACAGGTTCCTGTATGGATTTCCACATAGGTTCCCATATAGATTCCCACATAGGTTCCCATCTCATTTCGTGTCCCAATTTGCCCATATGGATTATTAAAGGAACCCATGTGGTTTCCCACATGGTTTCCCATGTAGGTGCCCAGGTGGGATCCTTAAAGGGTCCCCATGTGGGAATTTCCAGTAGGGATAAAAATCCTCAGGTACTATTTTTGACATACTCTATCACTTATAATTACTTTGTCCAGAATTCACGAAGAAAAAGAGGCAGATTCAAAGGATCTCGATGATAAGAAACCGTCCGATGATAGTGACGAAGACATTTCTGACACCAGCGTCAAATCTCACAAGTGCACAATCTGCTCTAGGTCCTTCATCTCCCAAATTAGTTTACAAGATCACCTCTGGTCTCACATACCGAAAGAAAGAAGATTAGAACGAAGGGCAATGTTAAAACCCCATCACTTTTCAACGAATGTTGTTCTTCAAGTAAACGCCGATAGTAATGCGAGTGGAAATTTCATCTGTCCCATTTGTAGCAAAAGGATTTCCACGAAAGGGAATCTCAAGGTTCATCTAGAAACTCACAGGCCGAAGGGAAAATATGGCTGTGATATTTGTGGTAGAATGTAAGATACTTTTCTGAAATTCAAAATTTACTTTCTTAAATTTTGATTTATAAATTAAGCGCATTCTCCATTTTACTCAACGAAAATTACAGATAAATATTTTTTCGCTCTGTAGCGCTAATCTATTTTCATATATAAGACTGCATATAGAGTGAAAAAATATTTAATTTCGATACGTTTTTGCATAAAACGAAGAATTCAAACTCTAATTTCAAAGTTGAATATTTTCATTTTACTTCAAAAATACTCGAATTAGATATTTTATCGCTCTGTGGACATAATTCCAGTTAAAAATTGATTAATTTTACAGAGGGAAAAAATTCAAAATTTAATATTTATTGAGTAAAATGAAGAAATCGAGTTTTTAGATTGGAACTTGGCTCCAAGTTGGGCTCAAGCTCTTACTAATAATTCAATTTTTCGATTTTACTTAAACGAATATTACAAATAGATATTTTCATTGAGTTGAAGCTACTGACATCTAGTCTGATGAACTTTTTTTTTACATTTATGGAATTTTAAGGACTTATTCAAAGAAATTTTAAAACTGTTCAAAACAGTTGAAGGATTTTCAAGAGCTTATGAGAAGGATTTTCCAGAGATTTCTATAGATTTCACAAGATTTCAAGACATCTTAAAGGATTTCATCAGATTTGAAGTAACTTTAAGAAATTTTAAGGAATTTAAAGTGGTTTCAAGTAATGTCAAGTGATTGTAAGGAATTTCAATGAATTTCTACTGAATTTAAGAGAGGTAAAGAATTTTCAAAACATTTTAAGTGATTTAAAGAAATCTTCAAAATCCTTACACTGTTTTGAACACCTTTAAAACTTCTTTGTATAAGTTCCTTCAAACCGTTGAAATCTGTTAAAAATAAAATGCCTTGAAATCTTCTGAAATCTCTGAAAAAATCAAATCCTTAAAATCAATCAAAATCTCTTAGTATACCTTGAAATTTCTTAAAATCACTATAAATTTCTTCATATCCATTATAATCCCCTAAAATCATTTAAAATCTTTTGCGATCCTTTAAAGTCTCTTTAAAATTCCTTTCAATTCTAGGAAATCTCTTAAAATCTCTTTTGTGTTTTGGGAACATTGGAAACTTTTTAAAAATATTTTTATTCCAATAAATGTAAAAAAAAAAATCATCAGACTAGACGTTTGAAACTTCAACCCAATTATTTTTTCACTCTTCAGCGATACCCTTTTTATATTCTCACCATATGAGAAAATCTTGGTTTTATGTGAAAAATCACTTTCCCAATACGAAAAATTGTTAGTAAATAGAATTTTTGGCCTCAGAAAGGATCTAAAAATTCTCCATTCACTTCTTGATAGGAAAAGTAGTTTTCGTTTTAATCGCGAAAAATAATGTTAAAAATCAAAAGAGAAGCGTAAATGTTATAATGAGAATGTATTCCTTAAGGGCGTTGGATGCAAATGCTAAGCTCAAAATTCCATTCTCCATTTTACACAACGAAAATTATAGATAAATATTTTTTCGCTCTGTAGCGCTAATCTTTTTTCAAACATAAGACTGCGTACACAGCGAAAAAATATTTAGTTCTGATACTTTTTGCATAAAACGAAGAATTCAAAATCTAACTTCAAAATTCAATATTTTCGTTTCACTTCAAAAATACTTGAATTAGATATTTTTTCGCTTTGTGGGCATAATTCTAGTTAAAAATTGATTAATTCCACAAAGGGGAATAATTCCATTTTTAATATTCCTTAAGTAAAATGAAGAAATCGAATTTTTAGATTAGAATTTGGCTCCAATACCCTTAAGGTTTCATTTTGTTCAAAAAGTAGTTAAAAGCAGATATTTATTCGCTCTGTATATACATACATATATTTGAAAATTTAAAACCACTACAGAGAAAAAAAATATTTAATTTTAATCAGGGTTGCAAAAATGATTAATTATCCATTTTTAATTACTAATTACATAAAAGAAATTGTAATTATCCTCAAAATAATTAATAATTACAAACGAAAAATGATAATTATATTAAAAATAATTAATAATTACAAAGTAAAAATTATAATTGTACTCAAAATAATTAATAATTACATTTAAAAAATTGTAATTATACTGTAATTAATTAACTCTAAAAAAATTTCTTTTTTAATTTTCAATTATTCGGAAACCGAGTGTTTATTTGCGTATTTACCTACAAGAGAAGAATGTTACTTTAGATCGCATTCGGTCGTGTTTACGATCACAAGTATTTCAGTCCTTTATAAGTTTCAAAAGTTTTGAATTTTTATTCAAAAGCTGTTTATTGAAATAATAATATTACATTTCAATAATAAGATTGAATTGTTGTGAAATATTTTTATTTCTACTTTGAGTGCTCCAAACTGTTTTTGGATTCAACATTTTTTTAAGATTGTATACATCAGTTATTTTTAGTATAATTACAATTCTCACTATGTAATTATTAATTATTTCGATTATAATTACAATTTTATATTGTAATTATTAATTATTTTGAATATAATTACAATTTTTCTATGTAATTATTAATTACTCTAGTAATGTAATTACATATGTAATTAATTATTTGCAACCCTGATTTTAACATTTGTTGAGTAAACTGAAGAAATCTTTGGATGTTAGCGCTTGGGTCCAACACCCTTAATAATTTCAATTATTTATTTTAATTATAACTTATAAGTCCAAGGATTTATCGTACAAGCTAATTTTGAAATCAATTTTCAGATTCAAAACCCAGTCCAATCTTTTTCGACACAAGGAATATCATGGTGGTATCCAATTTCCATGTAACGTTTGTGGAAGAGTTTATCCAACAAATTCAACATTACGAGCGCACAGTATAACACATTCAGATTTAAGGCCACATGCTTGTCCTCTTTGTGATAAAACTTTCAAACGCAACCAGGACTTGAAGTTTCACATAAATCAACATACAGGTGCCAGACCCTATCAATGTCCATATTGTCCCAAAGCGTTCGCCAGTTCGGGAAATTGTTTTTCACATAGAAAAAGAATGCATCCCCGAGAGGTACATCGGGACAGGCAGAGAGCTGCAGATTTGATGAGATGAACCGTGGGTAGTAGATTCGAAGAGTGGTTTTAAACCTAGAAGAACAAAAATAGAGATAGGTGCTTCCTAGAAATGAATTGAGATATTATTTATTTATTTACATATTGATTGTAGATATTTTGAGATTTCTATTTCAGGGTGGTAAATGGACCAGGAAACGGAAAAATATCCACACTTTTTTAGAGACCGGGAAATGATCGCAAATTAGTTTGTTCTATTTTCAGATATTTCCATTTCAAATAATTGTTTAATTACAATAATTTGACAATCTTATACTCTATATATATTTTATATCTGAAAAGGTACAATTTCTTGTGTTTCGAATTGAAAGACGAATTTTTTTATGGTATTTTAAGTTTAAGGGTGTTGGACCCAAGTGTTAAGCTCAAAATTCTATTCTCCATTTTACTCAACCAAAATTATAGATAAATATTTTTTCGCTCTTTTTTCAAATATAAGACTGTGTACAGAGCGAAAAAATATTTAGTTTCGATACTTTTTGCATAAAATGAAGAATTCAAAATATAACATTAAAATTGGATATTTTCATTTTACTTACAAAATATTTGAATTAGATATTTTTTCGCTCTGTATACATAATTCTAGTTAAAAAATTGATTAATTGTACAGAGGGGTATAATTCCAAAATTAATATTAGTTGGGTAAAATGAAGAAATCGAATTTTTAGATTAGAACTTGGCTCTAACATTCTTAAATGTTTCAATCTAAGTAAACTGGGAATTTTTTCCAAAATTTGAGCGGCCATCCTGTATTTATTTTGAGATTGATTACTTCTTAGTTAGTTAATATTTCTTTAAATGAAAATTCACGAATTTTAGGTTTCAATAATTTAAATCCATTTGCTAATAATTTGAAAACCTTTTAATTTCTCTGCGATTAAATTACAAAGCATTTAAGGGTGTTAGAGCTAAACTCTAATCTAAAAATTCGATTTCTCCATTTTACTCAACAAATATTAAATTTTGAATTTTTTTCCTCTATAGAATTAATCAATTTTTAACTAGAATTATGCGTAAAGAGCGAAAAAATATTTAATTCAAATATTTTTTAAGTAGAATGAAAATATACAACTTTGAAGTTAGATCTTGAAATCTTTGTTTTATGCAAAGAATATCGAAATTAAATATTTTTTCGCTCTATACGCAGTCTTATATTTGAAAAAAGATTAGTGCTACCGAGCGAAAAAATATTTATCTATAATTTTCGTTGAGTAAAATGGAGAATGGAATTTTGAACTTAACACTCGGGTCCAACGCCCTTAAATTTAAGAACAATGGAATAATTTAAAAGTGTCCTACATTCAAAACGGCTTAATCGAAAGAATTCCTATGAAAAGATTTCTTAAAATTATGTACTTTCGTTTTTTAAGCAGATCATCTAAGATTCAAGAGCCAAATACTTGTTAGGGTAATTTTTTAATCAATGCAATAAGAAAGAGCTTTCAAATCGATGTTCATTTCCAATATAATTGTTATATATACATCGACCCGGAGAGTAATAACCGAAAATAAATCGGCTATAAAATAGATATTTTTTATTTAAATTTGATCAGTTTCATACATTCGTTTTTTTCTACAAAAAATTTTAAAACAAGTTACATTATTATCGACAGTCAGTGAAGTTACATGAGGGTTTTAATACAATTAAACGTATTATGTAGTAGTAGTTTTTAAATTAAAATTACAATTTCGAAGGAACACAAAGTCAATGAATTACAAACTAAGAATTCCATTCATATGGATGTGAAGGATCGAACAAAACTTTAGCTTTAAACTTAAAATTTACGTTGAATAAGACAGAAAGAGATACGGGAGAATGGTTCAAAATTTCATAGCCAGAAATTTCAGATATGTTATGGTATACGTCATTTATTAAGTTTTGGAATCCATATGTTATTAATTATTCACAGATAATGATTTAAGTCATCAGATACAATAATTTAAGTTATATCATATATATAAAATATCATATCACATATAAAACTTCAATAAAATAGGTAGACAAAAAACACTGCTGGTTAGTGATTTTTGTATCAGAATTGCACAAATTACTTAAAAACTCTCAAGCAATAACGAATTGGCCTATTTAATAGGAACCTAGTTATTTGTATTTATTATTAATTTAACTTAAGAGTGTTGGAGCCAAGTTGCTAATCTAAAAATTCGATTTCTTCATTTTACTCAATAAATATTAAATTTGCAATTTTTTGCCTCTGTAGAATTAATCAATTTTTACTTAGAATTATGCCCACAGAGCGAGAAAATATCTAATTCAAGTATTTTTTAAGTGAAACGAAAATATTGAATTTTGAAGTTAGATTTTGAATTCTTCGTTTTATGCAAAAAGTATCGAATAAATTAAATAATTTTTTGCTCTGTATGCAGTCTTATATTTGAAAAAAGATTAGCGCTATAGAGCAAAAAAATATTTATCTATAATTTTCGTTGAGTAAAATGGAGAATGAAATTTTGAGCTTGGGTCCAACACCCTTAATTGTCTTAAAGCTACTTAA
Source organism: Synergus itoensis (assembly GCA_904066005.1). NCBI lineage: Eukaryota > Metazoa > Arthropoda > Insecta > Hymenoptera > Cynipidae > Synergus > Synergus itoensis. The sequence goes on along the minus strand of CAJFCP010000471.1, from coordinate 3,768 downwards.
TTGAATAAATAAAACTGCCTAACTTTCACTTATTACAAATAATTATGTAAGCCCCAATGGAAATAATATCAATTATTTATAGAAAAATTTGTAAAGATGATTTTCTTTCTAAAAGGTAATTTTATAAATTATTTATTTCTGTAATACGTTAATAATACTGCAGTATTTTTTCAGTTAGAATTAGCAATAATTAGTATATTTCATAAGTAGATGCTGGTTATGAAATTTGCAGCTTACCCGAGCAATGAGATTATTTTAATAATTGAAAAGTGTCTAAAATTCTTAGACGTGCTTCAGACTTTTGTGGGATATAAATGTATATGAGAAATCGCAATATTTTGTCTATATCTAAAGAGTGCAGGAATCGACTTTATATAAAATACAAATGTAACTGCGTGACTTCCGGAACAAAAAGATTCTTGTAGTTCATCTCATAAAGTGTAATACGATGTGGAAAATCCATCATAAGCATCCCTAGCAAAAACTTCAGATTGAAATTCATTCCGAATCAGAGGCGTAGACTTCTAAAAAATATTTGGGGGGCACAAATTTTGCAAGTTTTCCAACTTTTCAGATCTCAAAGTTATTTTAAAAGAAACAAAACGATGGTCATAAAAATTGGCGTATATCAGAGTACCAACTGATCGGACAATATAATGAATTTCCAAATATCAATTTTACTCTCTGAAATATTGAGAGAGCACGGCCCCCTCAAAATTTTTTTTGGGGGGGCAAAAAGTACCTTGCACCCCCATAGTCGCCGCCCCTGTTCCGAAACATTCCGGAATTTGTGGCTGAACTAAACAGTTTCATTCCGATCTAATCCGAAGGAAGTTTTCAATCCAAATTAATCCGAAACTCCGAATGAATCCGGTCAATCAGGACTTTCAATCCGAATGAATCCGAATTAATATGTTTTATCCGAATAAATCCAAATTATTCTGAAAAATCCGGATAATTTCGAATTCATTCGGATTGGACGGATTTATCACGATCGAAAAGATTTATACATAAAAAGTTCGGGTTAATTATGATTGGCGGATTCATTCGGATTGATTTTGAATGGGCTTCGGATTAATTCGGATTGAAACCTTTCTTCGAAATTGAACAGAATATGAAACTGTTTGGTTCGGATACAAATTTCGGAATGATTCGGAAAATTTCGGATTGATTCGGAATGAATTTCAATCCGAAGCTTTCGCTAGGGCATCCTAAGACTGTTTACGAAATTTTGTGTCAAATTAGAGTACATATTGAAGTAATTTAGAAATTCAATTCTGTGTTAAAAAAATGTTTTGCAATATTCCAAGATTTCCGAAAGAAAAGAAAACAAGACACGAAAATAAATTCCCACAATTGCTATAGTATTTTTTCTTTAAATATTGAAATTGAATTATCGGAATTGAATTATTTTTCTAAAATGTGATTTGAATAAAATGATGGAAACATTGAGTGTATTTTAAAACACATTTTGAGAGAAATAATTTTTTGCTAAGTTTACCAAGCTCAAAAAAGTATCCTGAATTTCTTTTTTTCGGAGATCTCGATTTAGAGGTAATCAATCTGTATAGGAATATATATATATATATATATATATATATATATAAAGTAGGAATGATAATAAGCAAACGATATAGGAGTAGTTAGAATTCTATCGTATTGCTATTCTTGTAAACAAAGTCGTCTGGAGTAATAAGTAAAAGTATTATACATAAATCCTGAAGTCTGAATAGTATTAGGATACTATAGATTAGAAAAAAATCTCGTAGAGGGTAGTTTGTGCTTCCGTACAAGTTAAATAATAAATGCATGTATGCCAATGTTTAGAAGAGAGTAAAGAATGATTTACTGTGCTGAGCACGATTTCTCAAGCACAAAATAAGAAAAAAGCAATCGCATCAAGTTGCATAACCTGATAGAATAAAATATGTAATAATAATTAAATACTTATTACAGAAATAAAACTGTAATAATAAAAAACAAACGAATAATACAGCTTTTCTGCAATAGTGATACACATATAGTTGAACATGTATTTTGTGATTGGGTTTTTTTGAAAATGGGAAAATAGAATATGTATACCTAGGGAAAACTTTAGAAGATAAGCTTAAGGGTGTTTGAGCCAAGTTCTAATCTAAAAATTCGATTTCTTCATTTTACTCAACTAAATACAATTTGGAATTTTTTTTCTCTGCAAAATTAATCAATTTTTAACTACATAAAATTATGCACACAGAGCGAGAAAATATCTAATTCAAATATTTTTTAAGTAAAATGAAAATATTCAATTTTAAAGTTATATTTTGAATTCTTCATTTTATGCACAAAGTATCGAAACTAAATTTTTTTTCGCTCTGTACACAGTCTTATATTTGAAGAAAGATTAGAGCTACAAAGCGAAAAAATATTTATCTATAATTTTCGTTGAATAAAATGGAGAATGGAATTTTGTGCTTAACATTTGGGCCCAACGCCCTTAATCAATTCGTGATATTGAGTTTAGCTCGACTATGTGAATTCAATTCGTATAGTCAAATAGGATTTTATTTTGCTCAGAATCGAAAATTATTTCATTTTATTGTATAAATATGCCAAAGTGTGAAAGAAAGTAGTGCCAAAAGAAGCACGTGCAATAATAAGGTGTTTCACAAAAAACTTTTCTTCTTGTTTCTCTGGTCTTTTTCCTTGAGAGTCTGTTCATTAAGGTGGAAAAGTACTCTCATATTTTTTTTCAGATTAAAAAAAAATGTTGTAGAGATTGAAGAAATCGATTTTTTGTAAACATTTAAAATTACGATATTTTCGACTTAAAAAAAAATATACATATATTGATTAAAAAACAATTTCTTTCGTATATGAGAATATAGTCTTCAATACTAAGCAAAAAAACTGCGGTGATGTTCATAAGCTAAGCTAATGAATTATTGTATCTCTAAATATTTTTTTAAGATGGCCAAAACTATAGCATCTTCTACATTCAAAATAGGAAAAAAAAAACTTGTTACAAAGATAAGATCAAAGATTTTTAAACAAATCACCACAGAATTCTATACAAATTATTGTTTGTTAATTAAAATGACAGTGCGATTGAACCAACTTTAAATGCAGAACAAAAAAGTCCATTGACCCTTTTTGAAAAAAATCGATTTTTGTACTTTTATAGATACATTAAAAATTTTAAATAAATTCTAAAAAGTTAATAATTATAATTTAAATAATAGACACGCATAAGAACATCATCTTTTATTTCAAGCTAATGTTCTTTATAATTAAATTTTTATCTGTATCTATTATGCTATTATATAATTCTGGCCATCCTTAAAAAAATGTTAAGGTGCAAAACAATAAATTTATTTCTTTATGATCATCTCAATGAAATCGTACTTTTATGCTCTAGCAACACCAAATATTTTTTTAATCGATCAGCTGAAAATCGCACTTCATATATTTTTTTAAATTGAAAACTAATTTTCACTTTTTACAAACAATCTGAAAAAAATATACTTTTTCACCCAAATGAACAAACTATTATTAGGAGAAGAACGCGGAAAAACGAAAAATTTTTTTATTAATCATTAGGAGATTGAAAAATGAGATTTCGACCGGCAGTTTAATCGGTTTAATGAGAAACCGAGGAATTTAGAGTTAATAAGTAAATTGATATGGAAGTCAAGGTAACGTGTATAACATGTATTCACAGGTAGGATTTTCAATAAATCCCTTGTATAAAATGAATCTTTTGTATTTTTTATTAATAAGTAACAAGAA
>CAJFCP010000470.1:56508-69293 GCA_904066005.1 Synergus itoensis | reverse complement strand
TCTAATGGAATATTGATTAACATGCTTTAATTCATTTTCAATTATTTCAACAAATTCCATTTGTTTAAATAATCTTTTTTATGATATTTATAATATTTTTATAATATTATTATTTATTTATTATATTATTACTTTATAATATTTATAATATTCTTTTCGGAAATACGTTTTTCTTTATAAAAATTATTTCTATTGGTCTAATGAAATATTGATTAACATTGGTTAATTAATTTTCAATTATTTAATCAAATTCCATTTGTTTGAATAATTTTTTTTTCGAAAATTCTTTTTTTCTTTATTAAAGATTATTACCATTGATTTAACGGAATATTTATATTAACATTGAAAAATTAGTTTTTATTTTTTTAAACAAATTCCATTTATTTAAAAAATTTTTTTCCCAAAACTTCAAAGTACTTGCAGTTTATTATCGTTACATGATATAACTTTATTTTCAAATATTTTATAATTGTATAAATAATAAATTATTTATTTTCAATTACCTGGGGCTTGCAATAAAATTAGCAGAAATCTTTCCACCTTTGTATAGCTTTATACCTTTCCTCCCCGTTTGCGAAGGGAGAAAAAAACATTGGAAAATATTTGAAATTGAATTTATGTCACGTAGCGATAATAAATTTAGAATTCCTCGAATTTTTGGAAAAAAAAACTTTTTTTCAACAAATGGAATTTGTTTAAAAAAATAAAAACTATATTTTCAATGTTAATTAAAAATTAATTAAAATTAATTTAATTAATTAATTTAGTTAATTAAAAAAATTATTTAAATGAACATAATTTGCTTAAATAATTGAAAATTAATTAACCAATGTTAATCAATATTCCATTAGACCAATAGTAATAATTTTTATAAAGTAAAACGTATTTTCGAAAAAAAAAAATGATTTAAACAAATGGAATTTGTTTAAATAATTAAAAATTAATTAACCAATGTTGATAAATATTCCACTATACTAATAGAAATAATTTTTATAAAAAAAAAACGTGAATAAAGCGCTCAGCAGGCCGGTTTTATGAAAAATTGACATTTTTGATTCTAAGGGTAGTTTTCAAGGCACCGTGGGGGTGTGTTAGGGGTGCCAAACCCATATGTGTGATACATGAGATTTTTTGTTGGATAGTTTTCAATAAGCCTTTATAATCTGCCGTAACATTTTCCTAAACCCTGAAAAATTATTCCAAAAACTCCGAAAAGGGATTTTTCCCCATGCAATTTACATGGGAAACTTCAAGTCAAAATAGGCACGTATTAAAATCAAAATTAAGAGAAAAAAAAAATATGACATTTCTTTTTTTGGATTTCGAAAAAATCCGGGGGGGATCGAGAATCTCTAGCATCAAAAAAATTTTTACCATGCATTTTTGAACCACCCTAGTGGCCACATGTCAAGAAAGTTAGGGAAATGTCATGGAAATGCGAGTAGTTTTCAGGGAAAATAGTAATTGACATTTATTCGAACTATTTTATTTTTGTCGTATTGCATATATAGATTTTATAGTTTATTTAACAGATTTTAGAAACTTTCCAAGGATTTCGAAGGATTATAAAGAATTTCCAGGCATTCTTTGAGATTCTTTAGGTTTATAATGGTTTCAAGAGATTTTCAATAATTTTAAAAGATTTTGAGAGGTTTCTAGGAATTTAAAACGGATTATAAGAGATTTGTATAATATTTAAAAGATTTAGTGGAATTTTAAAAGACTTCCTGAAATTTTAAGATTTTTAAGAAAGTTTAGGGAATTCAAAGAATTTTAAGGAATTTTAACATTCCTTGTGGGATTTTAAAGGATTTTAAGAGACTTGTAAGAATTTTAAGAAATTTTCATTTTTTAAAGTAAGTTTAAGGAATTTTAAAGTTTCTTATGGAATTTTAAATGATTTCATGATTAAGTGATTTTAAGGGATTTGATTGAAATTTTAAAGAATCTCAGAAGATTTTTATGATTTATGAAAGATCTTGTAGAATGTCATGAAATTTTAAGAGGTTTTCGAGTATTTTAATTTCTTTCGGGTCTCACAGATCCCCGTATACAGTAATAGAGTTAAATTAATTTTTTGGGATTTTGAGTTTCACGTAATTAATTTTTAATTTTCATGGAATTCGAATTTAATTTTTTGTAATTTTTAGTTTTTGGGATTAGAATTTTGTTTGAATTGGTATTGAATTTACTATTGGACATTCGGTTTCGTGGACTTACATGTAGATTTTTAATTGAATTTTTATTTTTATTTAATTGGAATTGAATTTATTTTTTTGATAACTCATTTTTGACGAGTTCAATTTGAATTTTTAATGAATTTAAGTTGAACTCTTAATTAATTTGATTTGGCTTTTCATTGAATTTTTTGGTATTATGTATTGCCTTGATTTGAATTAAAATTTATATTGATTTAGAATTTTCCTTGGATTTGAATGGAATTTTTTGGTTTTTTTCTTTTTTTTTAGGAACTTGAATTTTAAATTAAGGGGATCATCCCGTGTGACAGCCTGTTTTTTAACGCTTACTTGCCACACCTTATTGGCGGAGTAAAACGCTTGCCAAACTGGGATGTCGGCCACCCCACCCATAAAAACTGTAATAAAAAATTAACTATTGGATATTTTTCTTTGACAATTGGTTTCTCTCGAATTATTGACAAATATTGATTTAAAGCGATTTCCTTCACGTTTCAGTACTTTAAATTAAGAGAAAAAAAAGCCTGGGGTGTAATCCACCCCGGTGTGGCAAGCAAGGGTTAAGGTTTTTTCGAAATTTTTTGTAGTGAAATTAAAAACCACTGAGCTTTCAAATTTTTACTATATATTTATTTAGTCTTTAGTAGTAACTCTGAATTTTTATATGCAAAAATATAATCTTGATCTCGAGTTTTATTGAGCGAATGGCAACCATATAAAAAAAAAGTTACGTAAACGGCGCCCATGATTCTGTCAGAGTGACTTATCTAAAACCAAAAAGAAAATTGGATGTTAATCTATAGGTGGATGGCTATCGCCGAAACTAGGATTTTTTTGAGAATCTTGAAAATTCAATTTTTTATATGCTTTTAAACATTAAGACCCAAAATTTCATGATTTTTTGTCACTATTTTTTTTTGAAAAAAAAAAACGGTTCAATATTTTTCAAAAATCCTAGTTCCGACGATAACCGTACGTGTACTGAATCTACCATTAAAATTTGAAAGCAATCGATTGAACCGTTTTTGAGAATTCGTGGACAACAGTTTAAAAAATATAGTTTCGAGAAAAACGCGTTTGAAAGTTCGGGTGTAAGTCGAGCGGTCGGCTGCGCGCTCTAAACACCATAACTTCTCACTACTATAACTTTCCAACTAGTTCGAATTTTTGAAAATTACTTTACTAGTATATTCTATACATGCTCTAGATTGGATTTATGCAAAAAAAAAAAGAAATCGATTTTTTGAAACCGTCACACTGGATGACCCCTTTAAATTCAAATGAAATTAATGTTATTTCTGGGGATTTTGGGTTATCGGGACTTGGATTTTGAATTGAATTCACTTAAATCTCTTCTTTTTTTCAGTGGTCCAACAATTCGAGCAACTCCAGTGGCTACGAGTCCATAAAGTTGAATTTCTCGCCCGAGAAGGAAAACCGCGTTACTGTTCCAAGAATCGACCAGGACAACTATTTCGTCCAAGTAAAGAAGTTTGATTCTCTCTTTTAATCCCCAGTCACTCAAACGGAATCTATCTTTTAAACAGGCCTCAAACTTGACTGGTGCCGATTTCCTGAACTTAGACAGTCGCGCTTTTGGCAGTCCCAGCAGTCACTTTGAAAAGGCGCTGAAAGACAGAGATTTGTCATCAAACGAGCTTCCGAGTTTGGACTGACAAGAACTTCATCTTTCCCTGGTTTCTACCTGGTTCATCCTATTCCCAACGATCCTAGCCCTTGGGAATTGTTCTCTCTCATCGACGTTTGTTTCTCTGATTTTCTTTTTATTTTTCACTCGATCTGTTTTTTCTCTTTCTCGCAACATTCGCGTTTTCCTTACCGATTGCCATTGCAATTTCCGACTCTGATTGCTCCCTTTCGTCGTTTTGGTCATAGTTGAAAAGCCGCTGGAGGCTAAATTCCAACACTTAGATTGTTTGCTCTATTGGCAATAAAAGATATTCTTAGTCAATTCAAGATTAAATAAATATAAAATAATATAGTAATATATATATATATATATATACATAATATATTAATAATCAATTATCAATTTTGACCGTTATAAAGTGCAATAAATAAGTAAAGTCAAAATTTATTTGACGATAAAGTTACCAAGATGGTGCTCAAAAATATAAAGTTGAATTTTGCATAACGGTATTCTTCAATTTATTTTGTTAGTTATTAAAATTCACTGGAATTTTTTTTAATTTTTTGGAAATGTTCTGTCAGGAAATCGATAACATTTTTTTAAAATCTTTTCTATGAATGCAAAAAAAAGTATACATTGTTTTGTGTATACTATGTTAGGTAGTAAGTAAGAATATAAAATTTAAAATACAAAAATTGTTCGATATAGATTGTACTTAATACTTTTTGCATATAAAATAAAATAAAGTAAGATGCTAACATTCAATTTTACCAAAAATAAATTTTTTTACTTTACTTTTTGCAATTTTGGTCATTTCTTGTGATTTTTATATTGCTGTAACAAAATAAAAAATTGTTGCGGTGAAACAAAATTGTAATGCCTTACTTTATTTTATACAAAAAGGAGCATTATATACAACCATTTCAAATGTGTAAAATTCATTCTTAATTTGGTTCAATTCAACAATGTGACTTTTCTTCCAATTAAGTAAAAAAAAAAAGAAAAAAAAATCAATTTTAAGATCGAATAATTTTAATTTTTAATTTTACATTTTTATTTGCTACATAAAACTACCCTAATGGAAAATTTAACTTTCGATTTTTAAGCGTCACCCTAATAAAGTAATCTACGGAGTCTAAATATCTATTTTCTACATTGTGAAATTAATTTTTAAATTGAAAAATTACTTGCTAATTGCAAACGTGTTTAGAATAGAGAAATTTTATTTTTATTTATTTTCTCCTATACTGGAACATTAGATTAATTTGAAGCAAAAACTGGAAGCAAATAATTTATAAATTTATTGACATTAAACATATATGAAACTTAGCTCGTCTTATCATTTGTTAATTAGTTTAATCTGGAAAACTAGAAATGTAAAATTTTAAAAATACTTTTAAAAGTCTGTAAAAGTTGTTGAATTTTGGTATTTGCGCTTTTTTTTAAAGAATTAACAATTATTGCAGTAGCTATCTTTTGCTTTAAAATGCACGAGAAAATTTTTGTGTGATTTAAATCACTTAATATTCAAGTTTTTTCTAAACAATGAACAATTAAAAGGAAAACGCCTTTCTCGCACATTTAAAAAAAAATTAATTTTTTACATATCATTGTTCACTATAAAAAATCTGAGCCTAAAAAAATTTGCCATAATTTTTTATCCATAAAAAATTAAGTAAAAAAGTTACTCAAAATCCAAAATTTTTGGAACTTCAATTTTATATTGAATATAAATTAAGTTTTTTGGGGACTTTGGTTTTTTATGTTTTTGACGCTTGAATTTTGAATTGAATTTGGATTTGAAATTAATATCAACTGAATTTACATTTTTTTAGGAATTAAATCTTGAATTAAATTGTATTGTTTGTGATTTAGGTTTTTGGACCTGATTTCGAATTTTAATTAAATTTGAAATGAAACTTGATTAAACTTAAATAAATTTTCAATTTTTGATTTGAATTTATAGTTTTTATGACCGAATTTTTAACTTGAAAGTCAATTTAATATTAAATGAATTATCAATTTTTTATACATGAATTGTGAATTGGATATGCATTTATTTAATATTTTGTGAGTTTGTGATGTGAACTTTGATTGAATTTAATTTTTTTGGTTTTTGAGACAGGAATTTTGAATTGAATTTATTATTAATTCAATTTTCAGTTTTTTGTGATTTAAATTTTAAATTTAGTTTGAATTAACGATGAATTGAATTTTTAAATCAGCAAATCCGTAAAAATATTTAGTAATTATTTCTCATACAAGAATGAAATTTACGAAAGATCTGACATGAAATTACAAAGTTTTAATCTTCTTATGGGTGATTGTAAGATTGTGGGCAAACTTGAGGTCCCAGTACTATACAATTTATAATGAGCTTTTTTTGATTTTTTAAATTTATTTAATAAATACTTATTATCATTGTGAACAACAATCTGAAAACAATTTTTTAATTTTTATTCTCATTTTATTTAATTTGATAAGAAAATACCTCAGAAGTCACTCTTTTCCGGTTTATACACTGTCCCAACCTCAATCTGTGCGCGGATAAAACTATTTTATCCATTTATTTCCAAAGAAAACTAAAAAATGCCTATTGTATTATGTTTATGAATTCCGAAGGTACAAATATCTAATTTAAAAAATTTTTTGGACGCCAAATAAATAGTTTTGCATAAATTTTAAAGTCGGTCCCACGATTTTGACATAAATAGTTTTCATTGGTGTACACCCTTTTTTTGTAAAAAGTATTATAGTTAAAGATAAATTGTAAACACAGAAATATTAAGCTTGACGATACGAACAAGATTCTATAAGATAAAATGTATAATGATCATAAATTTTTCTTTTAATCCGATATTAAAACTGGAAAGTGCACTTGGACAACAACATTTTCATTGGTGTACACCTCCTAAAAAATGTGTTTTCGATTTAAAAAAAAAATATAAAAACCATTGTAATACATACTTGGAGATTACACCTTTCAGAACCAAACGTTTTTTTAACATTACAATATTTATATTTTCCGTGAACTTTAAAACAGTAGGATTGGTGTAACGTAGAAAAATTCATTGGTGTAACACATCAGCTTCATCAAATACTAGCTGCGCATGTGCAGAAGTCAGCTGATTCGATAAAGTTCGATTGCAATATCGATTTTCCACATCTGAAAAAGACTGTAATTTTATTAAACTTTTGAAGATAGTTTTATAAAATGTAAAATTTTAATTATATTATTTAACTTACGTTAAAAAAAATGGTCTAATACAAATTTAACATTTATCATTATCTTATGCTTATATCATATGTGATATGCACGTGATAAACTTGGTTCTGTACTTTTTAAATCTGGCGCTCTTTTGCATCAAATCCCTATAACCACAAATCCACTTCACATATTTCAAATAAAAATTAAATTATCATTTCTTATTTTCAAAAGTACCCCTTTAATATTTCAAATTTTTACATCTGATACAATCAATAAAAATTATTTATTACTCAATTCACAATAAAAATACGATTGCTACTTTAGCCGTTCAAGTTTGCCCACAATTTTACAATCACCCTTATATGTATTGAAAATGTCAACTGACAGAATATATCAATGTAGGAATCGCGAAACCATCGCGAAACTTGGCAAACTCGGTCAGAGCAAATCGATCAAGGCTTCTGTTATTTTTCACTTGCAAGCTAGAAATTCTCAGGAAATCAATTTCGAGAGGTAAAAGTCGACGGTCGTTAGACGAACGACTGGCAAGACGCGGCACAGTCTTTCCTCTGAGTTTCTGATTTTTCTATGTCTAATATTTCATTCTGAATCTCAAGAATGCAATCAGAAATTGTTGGACTATTTGCCAGACTCCCAATATATAACAAATATGAAATCCTCTTCCCTTTTGATTTTTCGAACACTATATCCAATATTCGAGCTCTCTTCCATCTTCTATTTATTTCCGTTTTCTGAGAAGAAGGCGAAATATTTGGTAGTTCAATAGCTCAGAATTACTTGAATTTTTTTTTTATTATTTTACTGAGGGAAATACGGAAATTGAATTTCTTTTTTGAACTGTGTACTTCAAACATATATGTATATTAAATACGAGGGCTTGATCACTGAAATTTTGAGTTTACACCAGATTTCAATGTTTGAAAAGATTTCAAAATCTTAAAAGAATTAAAGAGATGTCAAATTATTTCAAGAAATTTCATAAGATTTCAAGACATTTAAAAAAAGTTAAGAAAGTTTTAAAAGCTTTTGTTAAATTTTATGGTATACCAAAGATTTTTATGAATTTTAAAAGATTTTAAGAGGTTTCTTCCTAGAAACCTATTTGAAAGGAATTTTGAAGGATTTTAAAAGGCTTGTAAGAATTTTAAGAAATTTTGATTTTTGAAAGAAATTTTAAGGGATTTGATTGAAATTTTAAAGAATCTCACAAGATTTTTCTGATCCTATCCTATTCTAAAAAGGACATGCATTTCGGCTAACTACATGCGTTACTTAGCAGCTAACTTCGTGCGTAGTGCGCTAACCTTATTGGTCAATTCACAAGGCGCGCGGATTTAAATTGTCATTTCAGTTTCTAAAGACAAAACACGCGCGCTTAATCTCGTTTATAAAATATTTTGTTGAATTTTATGGAGTTTTTGTAGATTTTATGAAATTTCAAGAGACTTTTAAGAATTTTAAGAAGCTTATAAAAATTTTAAAGAAATTTTGTCATTTTTAAAATGATTTTAAGGAATTTAAATATTCCCCGTGGAATTAAAAAAATTTCAAAAATTATTTTTGATTTTTAAAGGATTTTGTAAGGTTTTTATTTCCAAGAATTTTTATTTAGAATTTTTAATGTATTTTAGGGCATTTCAAAGTTCTTTATTGAATTTAAAAGAATTTGACGAGATTTTTATGATTCGTGAAAGATTTTGTGAAATTGTAAAGGATTTCATATGGAATTTTAATAGATTTTAAAGAATTTATGCCATTTTATAAGATTTTAAATATTATAGTGAAATTTTAAGGAATTTAAAGATGTTTCTAAGAATTTCAAAAGATAGCAGCGAATTATTTCAATAAGTTTACAATAATTTTAAGAGGTTTTGACTCATTTTAAGAGATATTGAAGTTCCTCGTGGAATTTTGAAACATTTCAAGAGATTTTAAAAAGATTTTGTGGAATTTAAAGGATTTGAAATTATTTTAAGGATTGAAGGGTTTTCATGAAATATTAAAAATTTGAAGCGATTACGTCGAATTTTAAAATGTTTGTAGAAATTTAAAGAAATTTCAATATTATTTTTACTGGAAAAATTTGTTCGCATTTTTAATACTTTTCTGTTAGGGAAATTTGTCTGAAAGTCAGGGAAAAGTCAGGGAAATGAAAAAATTGAATCTTGTGGCCACCCTGTCAAAATATTTTTTAAAATTAATTTTGAGCTATTTGAAAAGTTTTTTTTTATGACGGAATTTCAAGAGAATGTAATTTATTTTAAATAATTTTTAAAATTTTGTGTAACACTAAATTTAATGAATTTTAAGTGATTTGCCAAAAAAAATTTAACGAATTTGGAGGGATTTTATGAAAATCGAAGAGATATCAAATGTTTTTTTTTTTTTTCTTATGAACTTTAGAGACTGTCGTGAAAATATCTGGTTTGAAGGACAGAAATTATGGCGAATTTTTTTAGGTACAGCTTTTTGTAGTAAATGATAATATAAAATTAGTTTTTTGTAAATCTCTAACGTTAGATTTTTTTAATGCGCAAAAAATGCAATTAGTCCCGGACTCATTCAGATGGAAAATTCGGTTTGATTTGGATTGAAATTTATTTCGAATTGAAAGTTTTTTGGAAGTATCCTTGGATTCCTTAACAATAAAAATTCACATTGATTCGGAATAGCACCAGATACATTAAGACTGAAAGTTCAGGTCGATTCGGATTGTCTTGTTCAAAATTATTCGAATTGAAAGTTAGTTCGAATTAGCTTTGGATTCTTTCGAAATAATAATTCGGATTGATTCGAATTGAAATTTTTGTTCGGGTTGAACTCGGATTTATTGTGGTTGAAAAGTATGTAGGTTCGGATGAAAGTTCGGATGGAAAGTTCAAATTTATCAGGTTTTAAAATTTTTTCATATTTCTTAGGATGTATTAGAATTAAAAGTTCGGATTGATTCGGGAAGAAAGTTTGTTTGGATTAAACTCAATCATTTGCACTGACTTTTTGTTCAGTTGTATTGGGATTTAAGGTTTACTCGGAAAAGCCTAAGATTCTGTCGAATTTAGCATTCGGATTGTTTCCGATTTTTTAAAATTTGAAATTTGTACAATTAGCTCCGGATTCATTCAGAGTGATTCGGAATAGTCTGGAATTCCTTCTAGTTAAAACTTCAGAATAATTTGCATTAGCCTCGGAGATTTATTCATGTTGAAAGTTCGAAATTGTTCAGGTTGAAAGTTTCTTCCGATTGATTCGGAGTGAATGTTCGACTTTATTTGAATTGAAAGTTTGTTCGTATTAGTTTGAGCTTTGGATTGATTTAGATTGAAACTCTTCCCAATTTTCCAAAGTTCTTTTTTGAACTGTTCATTTTGAAGTTTGCTTTCGATTCGTATTTTTCGATAAAATGATTGGAGTATTAGGAAAAATTGTTATGCGAAAAACGACTTAACACTTTTTGAATTTTACCATATTGGGTTTTCCCTTTGCTTCTTCATATTTCTTCAACCTATGAATTACTTCAGAAATTCAACTATCGTATGACATCATTTCGCAAATTCGATCTTCCTACGTGCAAGAGAAGCGGCACCTTCCCGAATGGAATAAAATAAGGGAGAAAGACTCAGAGATCAACGAATTCACTCTATCGGAGAAGGTATTAAAAATTTAAATTAAATATTCCTTACACTCTCAAAAAGTTCATAATTCAATTTTTACAATTTATTGCAATTGAAATTAAACTATTAAGATTGAAAACGTTCTCAATAATTTCAAATAAAAAAAAATATTTAAACAAAGTTGAAAACAAATTTCTTTCATAAATGTTTTTCAGTTTTTGGTGCTCTTTCAATTTAAGAAAATTTTTCATAAGAAAAATATATTTATAACTATGGAACAAAGCTGAGAAATGGGTTGATAATTATATAAGAGATCAAAAGACAAAAAATCTATCTTTATTGATAATTATAAATTTACATTTTTATGAGAAAAACGAAAAACAACTTTGAATAATGGACTTACAAAGTAATACAACTCCTAATAACATTTTTTAAATATAGTCTACATTTTCGACATCCTTATCCTCCTATCTCAAAGTATCTGAGTCTCAAGTCCAACGCTCATTCAAACTGCTCCTCTTGCACGATAAATTTTAAGATTTTTAAAGATGTCCTCGAGGAAACAATCAGACTGGGCATCATCGATTTGCCCAGAATTAACAAAATCGTCGATGTCAGTAATATCAAGGCTGTCATCAAACAAATTAAATTTGTCCTCAGACTGACGAAACTCCGAAAAGTTATCCTCCATTTTGATGGGTATAAGGAGTTGATTCTCGGCGAGATCCTGTTTCTCCTGCTCTGGATTTATACGCACCAATTGTGTGTTTTGGTTACGAAAAGGATTTTTCGATGCTCCTCGACTTCGTTGTCGCATCCTTGTCTCCAAATTTTGTGTTTCTGTGAACTTTGGAGACGTTCTTTGCCGTTTGCGAGGTGGCTCTTCTGAATTATGTTCATCCATGCAAATTGCGCTGCGTCGGGATGCCATCGTTTTCACAATATGAAGTTTTTTTATGATTTTAATTATAAACACGGCACTGCACTATTTCTTTGAACTTTGCGTTAAATTTGTTACTGCGTTTTTCACTTCTTACTTTTGTCGGTTTTAACATACGAAATAGACTTTTCGTTCGAGAGTTTGTTCCGACGTGCAAGACGCTTTCGAGAAGACTGAAGTGCAAGACAAATCTGAGAGGCGAAGACGATGATGGACACGTTCAGAGACGTTGTTAGGTCTCGCCTTCCGTATACCTGCAAGGGTGTGCTTTGAGCTTTGAGGCGCATAAATATTTTCCCCAAATTCTCTTTTCCCTAATATTTATTTTATACCGAAAATTTAGACCGAATATTTTGCTATGTAAATTCTATAATTATTATAAATTACCGTTTGACATATATGTAATTTTCGTTTTATCGAATTATAATTTGTTATAATCTCCATTTCACCGAAACTACATGTAACAGAAATCTCATTGTTTGTAAAATGGCGTCCGACATTTTGTGTGGCTAATTTGAATTTCGCGGCATTATAATCGTGCCCTAATTTTTTAAACATTGGAAACGTTGAAATGTTTCGAAAGTTTTATTAAAATTGTAATTTTTGGCAAATGTTTCATGAAACTTTACAACCCTAAGTGGAATTTTAGGGCGGTGACTGGTGACCCATGGATCCGCAATGCATTGCGTCGTAGTAAGAGTGAAAGTGAAAAAAATATACTTCTGTCTCTTTTACCAAGGAGTAGTATAAAGAGACATATCAAAGTCATTGAAAATGTCTGACGTTTTATGAATAATTCGACCAGCCCGTCGGTAGAATAATTTAGCTACAACAGCGCCTTTACGGTTGCACTATGCATTAAAAATAGAAGCGCATGCACAGAGTGAGGTTAGGAGCCTGTCGTTTGACCTCTCGTTTCCCAGCCTTAGATATGTCTCCTTATACTACTTCTTGTCTTTTACTCTCACAACGACGTAACGCATTGTGAATTCATGAGGCGGCACCCATAGAAGGTGCTTTCATGCCTCGCTTTTGATAACGGCCAAATTTTTCTCTGCTTTTCTGTCGGTTTGAAAATCTAGTGGGATAAATGGATATACACTCGACTTCCGCAATAGTCACCAAATCCGAAACAGTTGCCCCCGCAATAGTCACC
>CAJFCP010000470.1:39147-56108 GCA_904066005.1 Synergus itoensis | reverse complement strand
AACGCAAGCGCAGTGGTACAGTTGCCTATTGCGAGACACACAGTTGCCTATTGAGAGACGAATTCGTTGCCTATTGGGAGAACTTGCCTATTGGGACGTTGCCTATTGGGAAGTTCAAGTGTACAAATATTTAAGTTTTTATACTTTTAGGTTAAAAATGAAATTGATTTACACAATACTTACCTATGGAAACTACGTTTGTGTCGTGGACTTGGTTCCACTTTACACAGAATGCACTTTATTGGCATTTTCAATAATCTTGTCACATAAAACCCGGTATTACACTTTTGATCTCAGAGATCGATATGACAGCAATAACAAGAGAAATGGAGCAAGCAACAAACGCTGCTGCGCACGCGCTACAAGACAAAGATACAGAGACCTACTATGCAGCTTTCTCTTTCTATTCCGCTATCGGTTCTTCGATGCCTCTCACGCGGTCTATTCTTATATGTCTATGGTATGAACATAGAGATATAAGAATAGAGGTGAAAAGGCATGCGCTGAAAGTGTCTCCCTAATTTACGGATAAGCCGAAGCATATGTTTTCGTAGGAAGGAAGGAAGGAAGAAAATTAATATTTGGGAAAATCCATAAACCCCATGGTCGAGCTTTTAGAATTAGTAAGCAGTTATCGTAAATTTTATAAATATTTTACTGAAAAGGAAATAAGGGTCTTCCGTTTTAAAATCACTCGAGTTTACAACTATCGGATGTTCTTACTTTCTAAACGTGATTCGCC
Source organism: Synergus itoensis (assembly GCA_904066005.1). Taxonomy (NCBI): domain Eukaryota; kingdom Metazoa; phylum Arthropoda; class Insecta; order Hymenoptera; family Cynipidae; genus Synergus; species Synergus itoensis. The sequence goes on along the minus strand of CAJFCP010000470.1, from coordinate 55,366 downwards.
CGGGCTTTAAAAATTCTATGGCTATTTTTATTATTATATTTATGGACTGCGAGGATTAATTCTCTGACTGGAGGATTTCCTCGAGGAATTTGAAAATCCTCGCGGATTTCCTCGTGTTTTCCTCGTCCGAAAATAACGAGGATTTCCTCCAGGATTTTTTCAATAGGGTAAGTCAGTGCCCTTTCAGGCCGAGAAGACTCGTGTCGCTCACTCGGTTATTGTGAACACCTGGCGAGGCTAGCGACGTTTTCTTTTAGCGAAGATACCTACCGAAAGATACCTTAAACTGTGTAAACCGCGATGGTGTGTAACTGTGCAAAGACCAGCGGATCGAACTAGAAATAAGTTAAACTTATATATATGTATTCTTGGTAATAGGTATGATCATCACACTCGCTAATAGTTTAATTTCATATACTCTTTTAGCACAAGAGAGAATAGATCCTTAATTATTTTCATATACATTGTCTTATAAAATAGATTACCCTTTTTAGAATAAGATAGAGCAGGTACTGAATTAGTCTTCATTATATGTTACCTTTATAAAATTTTCATTATTACTCTTCTAGACTAAGATATAACAGGTAGTTTATTAATCTTCATTATATGTTAATCATTAATCTTTAAGCATAAGATAGAGCAGGTCCCTAATTAGCAATGTCTATTCGGGAAGGGGTGGAGTTGATATACGCCATGCGCATAAACTAAAAGACATTGCTAACTCGAACAGTCATTTAAAATAATATTATTAAATTAGATTAGAAATAATTTAGAAAATAAATTAGAAATAATACCAAAATAGAAATAACTTTTGGAAACTAGATTAGAAATAATATGAAAATAAATAAGAGTTAATTTTAAAATAGATTAGGGGAAAAAGGAAAGTAATCTTCGCCTCGACATATTCAGACTTACGTCTGACTACACCGCGGCGAAGACGCTTTCCACTGACACTGCAATTGGGACAGAGCGAGGTTGCGGGAATGCGCGGAGACCGTGAAAACGCATCTTGCGCACCTCCTTCCATCCAGCTCTACCCTCATCCATGGACTCCCATGCGATCTCAGAGCTTAAAAGCGCGTGCACGACACAGAATCGGCAGATGATTTGGGGCTGGAGTCCAGCCCACAAACCAAGCAAGATCTAGGACGGCATTCCGCTCCTAAGCCCTCTGCAGTCTACCCCGATTGGAAATCCGTCGTGGGGCCTTTTGTTTTCTCTGCTACGACTGGAAATCCGTCGACAGCACTTTTGTATCGTACCCTGACTGGCAATCCGTCGTGGAACCTTTTGCTATCTCTGCTACGACTGGGAACCCGTCGATAGCACTCTTGTACCGTACCCCGACTGGCAATCCGTCGTGGGCTTTTCTTTAAACACTCACACATTTGCCGATTCTCTACAAATCGACCATCGAGAGCCCTCAGTACGACTCTCGAGGGACCATTTCTCTACGCTCGATCTGTACGCCAAGCGACGCTCTCAGTTCCGACATAGCTCTTGCGATTAACCTCGGACGTATCACACCACGCTTATATCTTGCCGATCTCTTGAGATTAAATAAAAAAAATACTCTTGTCAATTACAAAAAATTATTGTATCGCGTTAATTCCCCCCCCCTTTTTTTTCTCTTCCTTATCCAAAGATGTCCGGCATACTGGCCATCTCTGTTCCTCCTCTCCATCGAGACGAACGGCATACCGATTCGACCCTCCGTGGACTCTCCCACTCCATAAAAAAAAGCACTAACTAACTCCCCACTTCCGATCACCCGTTCCAAGCTACATCCCTTGACTCTGATGCATCTACACAACAAGGGATCGTCCCTGTTTATCATTAAAATCATAAAGAAAACCTTCTTGTGAAAACGATGGTATTCAACCAGCCCCGTGCGAGTCTGAAACTAAAGTGTACCATGGGTTAACTGAGCCCGAGCAAAGGAAAAATCTCTCCTTGTGTCTAAGGCAGGGTCCGTCCACATTGCCTTACTGATGAGTCCAGTGGCGGACCCGGGACGAAACATAGAAGAGTAAAGATATAGATGGCCGAATGCCATCTCAAGTAGTGAAATACTTATTTCCTACACTGGTGACCCCGACGCTGCTTCGCTGCCTCTCCTCTGTTCCTCTCACACCACTGTTGTGACACCAGGTTAAGTCTCAACGGACTGAACTGGCGGTCGACGGCATCCAATCACAGGAACACTCCACATATCCATTCCACAGGAGCCGGGTTTTCATTGGCGTTTTCTCCCAGAGCTGCACTTGCTCACTCCTGTCACATATGGATTATCATGTCCCTACCGTCATTCAAGGATCAGGGCACGTGGTCAGCGAGGCGGAAAACGAATACGCAGTAACCTTCTGAACCCTAACATCCTTTCCATATCTTTCCTTCTAACATTCTCGATGGTCGATTCGAATGATGCTGTGAACCACGGATGTTTGTTAACTAGGCATCCGTGTTTCACCCAGTGTCTTCGACCAATCGCATCATCTGGATGTTTCAAAACTTCGTTCCTAGTTCCCGCTACTTCCATCAGCAACCAACCACGTCACTCGGGGGGGGGGAGTACTGTAGGGAATAGCCACACAGTGACTATATTCTCCCTACTACGACCATCATCGTCATAGCATAGCTCAGCGGTTGCGTACTGCACTGAGAAGCTAGGCGATCCGGGTTCGATTGCCGTCAAAGGAAAAATCTCTCCTTGTGTCTAAGGCAGGGTCCGTCCACATTGCCTTACTGATGAGTCCAGTGGTGGACCCGGAACGAAACATAGAAGAGTAAAGATATACATGGCCGAATGCCATCTCAAGTAGTGAAATACTTATTTCCTACATGAGCAAAATTTTTTGGTAACCGTGAAGTCCACTTTGCTCACAGGTAACAGCGTTTTGCTCATCGATGATGGGGATTTTGCTCATTGCTTTTGAGGACAGCGTGGAATCGGCCATTTTGGACGTCCCTAAACGGTGGGCAAACGAGGATTTTGCATGTATGTGTAAAGAAAATGTTATTAGGAGTCGTATTACTTTGTTAGCAGTCCATTATTCACTGCTGTTTTTCGTTTTTCTCATAAAAAATGTTAATTTATAATTATAAATAAAGATAAATTTTTTGTTACGTGATTCGTATACAATTACACAGGCCGACAACCAAAAAAAAAACCCAGAAACCCGAATATACTTTCCCGAAGGTTTTTTGCTCCCTGAATCCGAATCTGACCTCAGAATTGACCCATCACCCTAGGTTTTCGAAATATTCTAACATAAATGGTCAAAAAACACGGTTTTTTGCTATATTTGACAATAAATTACGTAACAAATTTTTTTTTGTAAACGAGCTATGCCATCTCTAAGTGCAAATCTTACCCTTCCAAACCTATTTTGGATTTTTCAGATATCTTTTTTTTCGCAGAGATATAGTTATTTAAAGTTTTGTACTTTAACGTTTTCGTTAAAGCATTGCCGACAACAGAATAGTACATTTCGATACTAGTGCGTGAATGTGATTTTAGCCTTGTGTGACTGTTTGCTCACGAGCGAAGCGAGTGTGAAAACATGGCTGAAATCACCTTCTCGTACATGTATCAAACCGTATTTTTTGACATGACGTGTGCGAAGCTCGATTTAGCATACGCTTCTTTGACCCAGCGTGTGCGAAATCGAATTTCGCGCATGGAGTGTCATAAAAAGTTTTTTTTTAAGGGAACAATCATCGTACATGAATTTTTTTAGGGTCACTGACTGCGAATCCAATCTCGGAATTTAGATAACAGTTTATACTTTCCGTGTTAGAGACTGATGTGCAATACTTTAACGAAAACGTTAAAGTACTAAATTTCAAATAACTATATCTCTTCGGAAAAAAAGATATCTGAATAATGCAAAATAGGTTTGGAAGGGTAAAAGTTGCACTTCGAGATGGTATAACTCGTTTACAAAAAAAAAAAAAATTTATCACGTAATTTATTGCCAAATAAAGCAAAAAACCGTGTTTTTTGACCTTTTAGGTTAGGATATCTCGAAAACTTAGGGATACGCGTCAATTCTGAGGCCTGATTCGGATTTAGCGAGCAAAAAAACTTCGTGAAAGGATATTCCAGTTTCTGGGTTTTTCAAGTTTTAAAATTTTATCGGCCTGTGTTATTAATCCATTTCTGAGCTTGTACATCAGAATTTAAGAATTCAAGATTAAAAATTTTTTTTTATAAATCATTGAATTCTTTCGATATTTCATTATTTTTATTGTTTTAGAATTCAGCCGTAATTTTTTTTAATCCTTCTGCATTTTTTTCACTTTTTTTTCATATTGTTCGATTATTATTTTTAATTCTCTTCAATCTCAAAATCTGCCAGGTTATTGTAGAAAAATTTTAAAAGATATCTTAGGATATTTAATGAATAAGTGTACACCAAATTTCAAGAGTGATCAACCCTTCTATTAAATAATTTTGCATCTTTGGGAAATTGAAAGAGCACCAAAAACTGAAAAAAAAAATTATGAAAGAAATTTGTTTTCAACTCTGTTTAAATATTTTTTTTTTATTTGAAATTATTGAGAACGTTTTTAATCTTAATAAATGAATTTTAATTGCAATAAATTGTAAAAATTGAATTATGAACTTTTTGAGAGTCTAAGGAAAATTATCTAAATTTTTAATACCTTCTCCGATAAAGTGAATTCGTTGATCACTGAGACTCTCTTCCTTTTTTTTATTCCATTCGGATGGTGCCGCTTCTCCTGCACGTAGGAAGATCAAATTTGCGAAATGGTTCTATACGAGAGTTGAATTTCTGAAGTAATTCAGAGATTGAAGAAATATGGAGAGGCAAAGGTGAAACCCAATATGGTAAAATTGAAAGAGGGCCGAGTTATTTTTCTCACTAAAATTTTTCCTAATAATCCAATCATTTTATCGAAAAATACGAGTCGAAAACAAATTTTAAAACGAACTGTTTCTAAAAGAATATGGAAAATTGGGAAGAGTATCAATCCACATCAACCATTGGGTTGATGTGGATTGATACACTTCCCAATTTTGCTCGAATGAGTATTGCTCATTCGAGCAAAATTCGAACTAATACGAACAAACGAAATAATCCGATCGTTTAATTCGAAAGTAGAGTTTTAATCAAAATCAATCTGAACTTTTAATTAGAATGAATTTGGAATTTAATTCGAACAATCTTTCGTCAAAAATCAATCCTAACGTTCAAAAACGAGATACAGTCTGTTCAACAAGAGCGTGTGGTCTGTATTTTTAAAACTATTGGAGATTTTTGAACGTTTTTTTTTTTAAATTAAAGTACGTTCAAAGGACTAATACGCGTTTATGATACCGCTTCAGTATCGCTCGAACCGTCCGAGAGAACGCACGCGAACGAAAATGAGTTCTGTTTACGCTAAACGTTTTGAAGCCGTCTTCTTGTGTTCCCATCCAAAAGGACCAAAAATGTCCGTCGCAGCGGCTGCTAAATACTTAAAAAAAGTCACAGTCGTTCATTATGAAGTGGATTGAGCGGTATAAAGTCAGTGGAACTGTCGACGATCTTCCTGAAAGAGGAAAAATGCGTGCAACAACCAGCAAGGAGGACAAAGCAATCGTGCAGCTATTCAAGCGTACCCCCACTCTCGATTTGCGAGATGCCAAGGCTATACTAGCCAAAAAGGCAGTACACATTAGTATCAACACCATACGACAGCGATTGGCCGAATCGAAGATGCAGTACCGTAGCACGAGGCAAAAACCTCTACCCTCAGAAACTCATATCGAAAAACGGAAGGCATGGGCTGCTGAAAATCTCGACCGGGACTGGTTGAACGTTATTTTTTCTGACGAAGCGTCGTTCTGGGCATGGGTTCCCATTAAGTATGCCTGGTCTACGGCTGGCAGTAGATTTCTCCAGCGGACCATTAAACACCCAGTGAAGGTCCATGTTTGGGGATGGTTCTCTGAGCGCGGTTTTGGATGTTTGGAGCTCTTCACCGAGAACCTCAACGCTAAGAAAATGTTGCAGATATACCAACGTGGTCTTCTAAGGTCTGCTAAAAAGATGTTTGGAGCCGATAACACCGATTGGATCTTGCAAGAGGATAACGACCCGAAACATCGAAGCCGTCTCTGCAGCGCTTGGAAAGAGGAAAATGACATCACGACCTTGGACTGGCCATCACAGTCCCCAGATGCAAATCCAATCGAAAACGTCTGGATTATCTTGAAGAGGAAGCTTGCCGGAAAACGTGTCTTCACCCTAAAACAGCTGTCACAAAGAATTAAAAAGTTATGGCTAAATTTACCAACGAACTATGCCGAAAAATTAGTTGAAAGTATGCCAAGAAGGTGCCAGGCTATTCTGGACAACGATGGAGACTAGACCATTTACTAAGTGATTGCGTATTAGTACTTTGAAAGTACTTTAATTTAAAAAAAAAAACGTTCAAATATCTCTATTAGTTTTAAAAATACAGACCACACGCTCTTGTTGAACAGACTGTAAATCAGAACTTTTAATTTAAAAGAACCCAAAGTTAATCCAAACAAAATAAACTTTTAATCTGAATGAATCCGAGGCTATTCCGAATCATTCCGAAGTCTTAATTCAAAGGAATTCTAGGCTAATTCGAATGAAAGCGGTGTTAATTGAAAAAAATTCGAATTCAAAAAAATCTGAACTATCAATCCGAATCCGTCCAAATGCTAAATTCGAGAGAATCCAATGCTGTTCTGAGCAATCCTTTACTCCAAATAAAACTGAACAAAAAGCCAGTTCGAAGGAATCTGAGTTTAATCCTAACAAACTTTCTTCCTGAATCAATTTGAACTTTTATGCTAGTGCATCCTAAGAAATATGAACAAATTTTAAAATCAAATACATCCTAAATTTTCATCTACTCTTTGATCTTTATATTTATACTTTTCAGTCTGAATCAATCAGAGTTTAACCCGAACAAAATTTTAATTCAAATTAATCCGAACTATTATTTCGAATGAATCCAAAGCTAATTCGAACTAACTGTCAATCCTAAATAATTTCGAACAATATATCAATCTGAACCGACTTGAACTTTCGGTTTGAATAAATCCGGGGCTAATCCACTTTAAACTGAATTTTTAATTCAAAAGAATCCAAGGATAATCCCAACAAACATTCCAGCCGAATCAATTCGAACTAAATTTCCATCTCATGCGAACCGAATTTTCAGTATGAATGAGTCCAGTTCTAAACTGAGTCAATCCGAATGATTCCGAATTTTTAAAGATTAAACTTTCATCCTCGAAATAAATCCGAACATTCTGTCTGAATAAATCAAAGTCTAATCCGAATAAATTCAAATTTAATCTGATTACATTATCATCCCAAACCAAACCAAACTTTCAATCGGAATTAAACTGGGATTTATTCGGATTGAAAAGTATGTTGTAATTATGGGGTCCCATCAGTCAAAAAATCGATTTTTTTATTGCATTTTCTGAAAAAATATCAAAAATATTCTCTCCTAATTTTATAAATATAGGAGCATTATTAACGAAGATATAAACATTTGAAGCGAAGCAGGTATAAGGCGATTTGACGGACGTATAAAGCGTCAGCTGTGCACTCGACCCCTTGAGCCATTGCAAAGAATATTGTACCTACCTAAGATGGGTAAACTTAATGTACACTCAATATTTTAACTCAATAAAAAGGGTTTTTTTAACATATTTCAAGGGCAATATATCTAATATGATGTCCTGAAAAATTGTCCGGATGTATGTATGTATGTCACGATCATGCAATATCTTGAAAACGCGTAGAGATAAATTAATGAAAAATAGTTGTTGAGTAAAATGAAGAAATGGAATTTTTAAATTGGAACTTGGCGACACATGAATATACAGACACATTCAAACAGCTGTATATGCGCAGTGATTCTGCACAAGCATTTCTGTTTACCCCCTCTGGCCTAAAATTTTCGGCTTCACCCCCTCCATGGGAGTTTAACGTCCTTATTAGAGTGTTCTTACCTGAACCCTTCTCTCTCGTTAAAACGGTTTACGGTACGGTACGGAGAGAGAGGAGGGGAAGGGAGATTTTATTAATTGTCAATTTGACACTTGGCTTCTTTTGTTTTATTGTTCCTTTTGTTTTCCCCCCAGGGGCTGCGTTCAGGTCTCTCACCGAGTGCACTCGGGTGCACTCGGAATCGTTCAACGGTGCTAGGTGAGTGGGCGGATCCATCCGGGTGAACCGTTCAGAAATCACCAGAGTGAAGGGTGGGGGTCACTCGTTGGGTGACTATTTCACCCGACAAAAATAGGTAGGTGAAAGCGAGTGAACCTGAAATTTGTGGGAAGTTTAATTTAAACTTTATTTAAACTTTAATTTAAATTTAAATTAATTAATTTAATTTATTTTAATTTAAATTTAATTTAAAACTTTAATTTAAACATTAATTTAAAAATTTAGTTTTAAACTTTAATTTAAAACCTGACTTGGAGAAATCAAATCTTTGAGCAACTGACCTTAAACATAGAATAATAATAAAAAGCTTTTGTGTTGTTTATTACAAAGGTCTTCAATTTTAAATAATTTTACCAAGATGCATAAATTTAAATTAGAATGTATAAATAGCTGTAAGAGTCAGGCGTTGCCAGCAACCATATTAACCGACAGTAATTGTTTTCGAGCCGGAATTATGCAATTACGTGATAACTGTTCTCCAACTAAGTTTTCCAAATTATCAAATGCATCAGGTTTCATTCAAAAATGTTCCTTAAATTGTTTTGTATTAAATTGTGGAACAATTCGTTCAGCAAATCCCACTATATATTAGAACTGGTGCTTCTCTTGGGCCTCGAACTTTCATCGAAATTTCCATTAAAAATCTATCACTTTCCACTTCATTATCACTATCTTCATCATCAGTTTCTATGATTTTTGCAAACATCATCGTTTGCAACAATAACTGATTTGATGCCATTGCAGAAACAACAACTTCCTTTCGCTATCTCTCCATTCTCTTCACTTTAACCGCACTTTAACTTTGTTGTTGTGAATATATAACCTGAAGATATTCATATTCCTGACATGATTGGCGCTAAAGCCTTTCATAAGCACTCCACGCACCTGTTCAAAGAACATCACACTTTACAGTTCACTTTCATAAACCACGCCCCTTTTCCAGGTTCACCCGATGAGTGCACTCGGTGAGAGACCTGAACGCAGCCAGGTATGATTTAAAGACAGGAATGTCCCAGGGTGGGTTGAGCTTTAATCAACACACCCTTTACCTCTATAGCCGGCCATGGGGGCGCCCTCTAGGCGGGTGTAGAGTGGGTCTAATAGGATGGTATTCTGGAGAGACAGGAGAGAACCAGGGGTAGGCCAGGTTTGAGCCGACGTACCCTTTATGCCTGATAACCGGCCATGGTAGCGCCCTCTAGTCGGGTATTAGGTGGTTCACGATGATGGGAGTGACTCTAGATGATGATGTTCCCTAAGTTTGGAAATCAACTCCAGATTGGCCCAGGATAGGTCGGTGTGAGCCGACGTATCCTTTAGCTAGGTGTACGGTTGTAGTAGCGCCTTCCAGTCGCACACCTAGTGGGTTTCACCTGAAAGGCGCTACTACAACCGTACACCTAGCTAAAGGATACGTCGGCTCACACCGACCTATCCTGGGCCAACCTGGGGTTGATTTCCAAACTTGGGGAACATCATCATCTAGAGTCACTCCCATCATCGTGAACCACCTAATACCCGACTAGAGGGCGCTACCATGGCCGGTTATTAGGCACAGAGGGTACGTCAGCCTAAAAACTGGCCTACCCCTGGTTCTCTCCTGTCTCTCTAGATACCATCCCTAAAGACCCACTCTATACCCGACTAGAGGGTGCTCCCATGGCCGGCTATAGAGGTAAAGGGTGTGTTGATTAAAACTCAACCCACCCTGGGGCATTGCTGTCTTTAAAAACCATACCTGGGGGAAAACGAAGGAATAAAAAAAAAGGGAATAAAGAAGTCAAATGTCAATAGACAAATATTGAAATCTCCCTCCCCCTCCTCTCTCACCGTACCATACCGTAAATCGTTTAAACGAGAGAAAAAGGTTCAGGAGATAATGCCCGTCTCGACCGCCGATACGTAACTTACGTAAGCAAGTCAATGACATTCCGTTCTTTATTATATGTTTTCAGGTACCGGTTTAAGCACACACACGCACACACACACACTCAAGGTCACTCGCTCGATTCTCTCTCTCACACACCGTATAAATTAATATTCAATACTTTTCGATTATATTTTCCGTAATCACGCTTAAAAAATACGTAAAAGATTATATTTGAATTAACTTACTTCTCATTAAATATTGTATTAAATTCACACGCTTTAATATTCCTGTTGTACTTCTTTTCACACATAAATTCTAGAATATACTTTTGTTAAATAACACATTTTACACGAAATACACTCATAACCATTCAATCTATCATTCACATTCATTTAATCTTAATTTAGAATTGTATTCTTATAGGGAAATAAATACTTTTGTCTAATGTTTGTAAAACATATTTGATCTGCTTTTTGATTGTCTTTAAAAACCTGACCCTGGCTAGGCTGAAGCGTCCGCTAAGGACAATCATAGAAAATAAGATCCTCTCATATGAAAATCAGATCGTTACAAACACACCCACTTCCCGAAAATGTATTAGAGCGAATCAGTTTCATTCCGAGAGTATCCGTGGTAAAAAGATAAATCATATCCTAATGAATCTGAGTCAATCAGAAGTTTGTATAAAGATTCCTATCAGAATGAATTCGAGCCAATCCGAAGTCTGTATAAAGATTTTTATCCAAATGAATCCGTGCAAATCCGAACTCTGTATAAGGATTCCTATTCGAATAAATCCGAGCCAATCCGAAGTATGTTTAAAGATGGCTATCCGAATGAATCCGAAGTCAGCCTATAAATTCCTCTAGAATCAATCCGAGGCAATCCAATATCAACCTAAAAATTCCGATTCGCATGAATCCGAGCTAATCCGTATCAGCTATCAGTAACACCACAAAAAACTGATCAAAAGAAGTAAAAAATTCTTGTAAAATTTTACACTTATAATTGTATGTTAAAATTGATGATTTTATTAATCAGTGGTAGAAATTTCGATTTAACCCTTTAACGGCCAGTGGGACACATACGTCCCACGTATGTGTCCCACTGGCCGTTAAAGGGTTAAATAAACAGATAAGTTTATTGGAATAGGCCTCTCAGACAAATTTAGATTATTATTGGCACCAAATTCATTCGAATTGAAGTCTCGGATTCATTCGGTATATGAAACTCTTTGGAGAAGCCTCGAATTCATTCGCATTAAAAATTCGGATTAATTTGGTTTAAAAAGTTTCTTCAGATGAGTCTCAGATTTATTTGGATTGAAACTTCGGATTCATTCGGTTTAAAAACTTTCTTCGGATCACCCTCGGACTCATTCGGATTGAAACCTCAGATTCAATCGTTTAGAAACTCCTTTCAGATGAGCTTCAAATTCGTTCAAATTGAATATTCGGATTCATTGAATAAGTTTTACGAATGAGTCGCGCATTCATACGGATTTAAAATTTGGAATTATTTGAATAGAACATGTGAATCGGAATGACTCGAAATGATTTAGCTTCGCTCGGATACAGACTTCGCATTGGCTCGGAATACTTCGGATTTGCTCGGATTGGAGTTTTATCTTAACTTTCGCAAGACTCGCAAGGGTTACTAAAAAATTCATGGGCTTGGAACGCCCGCGACCAAAAATAAAAAAAATAAGTTTAAAATATTTCTACTTTTCCGATATCTATAATAATAATCTTCGTATTAAGGGCATGCTGTACGGTGACGACGTAACCAATTTTTTTGGCGCTCACCATGTCCAAACTGAATGTTATATCGCTCTCAAACTTTGGAATATAGGAAATGAGACATTAAATTACGTTTGTATATTTAGTTGGAGCCATAATTTTGAAAAAAAATCAGATCCCTACTTTACCGACTTGATTTTTTTTCAAAATTTTGACTACAACTAAATATACAAACGCAGTTTAATGTCTCATTTCCTATATTCCAAATTTTGAGAGCGATATATGATTCCGTTTGGGCATGGTGAGCGCCAAAAAAATTGGTTACGTCGTCACCGTAGAGCATGCCCTTAAATTAAATTATATTAAATTATATTATATTAATTATTATTATATATTCGTATTATATTAAATTTTCGAATCAATTTTTATCCAGAAATACGTACACCTTTTAATATTTCTAAAGTATTTTTTATTTTCCGACAAAATTTAAAAGAGAAGATTAATTTTTAAATAAATTTTTATCTAAAAATATGTACACATAATATGTTATTATTAAGGCCTGATTAGGGTTGTGAGCAATGAAACGTTTCATTGAAACATTGAAACTTTCACGTGAAACTTTCGAAAGTTTCACCATCAAAGTTTCATTGTTTCATGAAACATTGGGGGGAAGGGATGGAACTTCTATATGCGCATGCGCGGAAATCAGATTAGGTTAGGTACTCCGTACGCTATTTTGCCGCAAGTTTAAACTAAGGCTGGGTAAAATCGATAAGAAAAGGTATCGATACGTTATCGAGAATTTTGGAAAATTATCGATACGTATCGATAAAAAATCGATAATTCCCCCCTCTTGCGGAAAAGCGTGTGAAATGAATAAATTTCACTTGAGGATGCAAAATAGTAAAATACCAAGAAAATTGAAATAATTATAGTCAAGAAAATATAGAAATTATTTTTTATTAATAGAACTTCAAATTACTTTAATCACAGTAGAACTTAAAATAATTATTGACTTTGAATCACATTGAATCACATTAGGTGCTTGGAAACGTTTTTAACACAGAACGGCAAAAAATGAATGACTAGAGACGAACAAAGAGGTTTACAAACTTAGTTTTCAGCATCCATTTGCAAAATGGATGCTTACAAAAGAATTTTATTTTTTATCGATTTTTTATCGATAACATAAAAAAGTATCGAAAATCGACAAGCATTAAATGTATCGATCCGTGTCGATACTTATCGATTCTTTCCCCAGCTCTAGTTTAAACTTCTTTCAGTTGTTTTGGAAGATCATTTAGTGTTGTTCAGTGTAAAATTGTTTTATCGGTGAAAATACTGAAAATTTTTGCTCTAAATATTTTCAAATGCCGCGAGAAAGGCACTGTGTGCATAAGCACTTTTCTAAAAGAGTAACTGAAAACAAAAACAACAAATCTGTTGTAAAAGCTAAATGCAATTACTGCAATTGGGAAAATCTGTCAAACACAACCCGACTAATTAAACACATAAAAGAATGTTTAAAATGCTCACCGGAAATTAAAGAAAAAGTGTCTGGAGAAAAATTTGAGAAATATGAGACCACTGACTGTGAAGATGTAATGTGTCAAATAAAAGAATAAAATTAAACAACAGTTCTATGAATGATTTTATTTTGAAGGATAAAACTGTCTCAGAAGCTATGCAAGTAAGTTCTACTTAAAAACAATAAATTTCCATCATTTTTTGCAACAATTCAAGAAATTTAGAATTAGTTACGGTAATCTTTTAAGTATAGAATTCTTTTGCAATATTATAAAATATTATCTGCACATTCCCATCAAGCGTTTCGTTTGCAAAATACGTAATTGTTTGTTTTCATAAGTAAATAGTATTGTATATTCCGTTCTTTAAATTATTGCACTGATAAAATAATGTAATAAACTCGATGTATTATTATCTATTTTATAATTAAAAAAAATAAAAGTTTTGTATTTTTTAAAAATGAAAAATGTATCTTTGGTTTTTTAGTGTGAGTTGGAGATCTTATTTGCAAGGGCTTTATATTGCTCGAGTACTCCTCTGTCAATCGTGGAGAATGATCGCTGGATAATTTTTTTAAAAAAACTGAAACCAAGCTTCAAGCTTCCTTCACGGTTTGATTTATCCAATCGTCTATTAAATGAAGAATACACATGAGTGGAGAAAAAAGTTGACCAGCAAATAGAATTAGCACCATGTTTGGCTCTACAGATGGATGGTTGGTCCGATATTCATAGACGGGGAATTATCAATGTTATTTTGAATACACCAAAACCTTTTTTTTTTGACACGATTCCTACTGGAGCAGACAGGCATACTGGGATAAACATTTCAAAAATAATATTAGAGATTGTAGAAAAAGTTGAAGTTCATCGAATTATTGGCATTGTTACAGATAATGCTTCCAATATGAAGCTAGCTTGGAAACTTGTGCAAAAAAAATATCCTCACATTACGGCATACGGTTGTCTATTAGATGGAATCCATTTATTTTTCAAGGACATATGTTCAGAAGTACCTGTCATCGTTGAAATTAAGAATTACTGTTCAACAGTCACTAAAGAAGTGAAATCTAGCCAGATACTCCTGTCGATTTTCACAGAAAAACAAAATGCTATAAAAGCTGCCGCTAAAGAATCAGGTAATATATACTTTCAGAATATTAATTTTTTAAAATTATTAATTTTATGTTTTTTTTCTACTAAATTATATGCATGTTTTTTACAGGGACTGTTACTAAGCAACCTGCTTTGCAAATGCAAGGTAAAACGAGGTTCGGTACGATCTTTTTGTGTATGCAAAGTATTTTGTCCAATAAAACTGCTCTTCGAGAGATGTGCGTAGATTATCGAGCTGAAGAACTTTTAAGCAACGATTTAACAACGATCATACTTAATACGAACTTTTGGGACGTTCTCGAGGAGTGTGTGACTTTTTTGAAACCATTCATCTCGTGGCTTCATATAATTGAAAGTGACGAACCCCTCATGAGTTCTGCATGTACTGCGTTCTCAGAAATCAGAGAGCACATCCAGAAAGTGGTGCCAAATTCAACATTCTTATCAGAGCAGATTAACGAAATAAATCAGATCCTTGATGATCGATATAACTTTTGCATAAAGCCCGTCCATTATGCAGCCAACCTATTAGATCCTTCAAAACGCGGTAAAGATTTGATTGACAGAGAGGTTCTAGAAGCTCAAGAATACATAAGCAATTTAACAAATTACTACGCTGAAATTGAACAAATTTCAGTTCAAGATGTCCTCACAGAGCTTAATATTTTCAGACTACAAGAAGGAGTGTGGAAGAGAGCTTCTTTGAACAACAGCCGCATCAATGACTCCATATTTTTGATGGAAAGCTTGCTGCGTTGGCAAATCGTTACGCACAATTGCATTAAAAGTTCTGTCATTACCCCCGACTTCTGCTGCCTATGAGCGTACAAATAGTACATACGGAGGGGTTCATAATAGGACAACTAATCGTCTTTTACTAGAGAGAGCTGGAAAGCTAGCGTACATTAAGCAAAACTGGAAGGTATATATTTTTAAATGAAACCAATACGATTGACAAATAAAGCAATATATGATGAATTGTACGAGATTGATGAATTAGGGGCAGAAATCGTGAATAAGGAAGAAAATGTGGACTATGACGAACATGAAATCTTGGAGGAATACTTAGATGAAGATTTGTTCGTAAAGGATTTTGAAAGTTTTATAAATAATAACATAAATTAGAAGTCATTAAGAAGCGAAGAAATTAGAAAGATTGATTATAAGTGTGTGTGTGTGTGTGTGTGTGTGTGTGTGTGTGTGTATAATATTATTCATGTTTTATAATATTTATTATTATAATAAATCTGTCACAATATTACAATATTATAATATTGTATTGTTTTTTTGAAAATCAAAAATAGTTTTGACTTTTTCTCAAAAAGGACCCTTTTTTTTGGCTCAAAAGAAATCTCAGGTCTTTTCTTTTGAGAACTTTGAGTTCCAAAAGTGGGCTGAGACTTTTTTATCTATCAAAATTAACGTCGAGTAACTCGAAACACCCATGATGCTAGCTCTCGAACGTTGTTAGGTGGAGTCCATGTCAAGTGATCACAAGAATTTTCGTGCTTGAATGGAATTTCCGTGTAATTCGGTGTAATCAGTCCTTTAGTAGTTTAGAAAAACCACAATAAATATTTTTGAAAAATTTCAAAAAATGGCGAAGATATGGGACTTTGATATTTTTTGGACCTTTTTTTTTTGGAAACATCATATCTTTGGTTCTAATTGACCGATTTAACTTTTTAAGGTCTAAAATTTTTTATAATAAAACGTACTTTCATATAAAAAAAACTCAAA
>CAJFCP010000470.1:9000-29147 GCA_904066005.1 Synergus itoensis | reverse complement strand
TTTTAATATAAAAAATATTTTTAAAAATTTGAAAACATAGAAGACTAGATTATTCTTTTATGAATCCAAGCATACCAAATAAGTCATATTTTACAATATACTTTTCGAGAAAAAACGGTTCAGCGACATGCTTAAAAAAACGCCCTGTACCCAGCCCTCTTAAGTCACTTCGTTTCCTCTTCATCAGTCGAAGGTACCAGCGCAAACGAGTGTTATGATTGGAGGAAATCGTGATTGCGGAGAGGTGACAGGTTTCCGTCTCGAGGCTTTACCAGCTAAAGTACCTCACTTTATTGTAGAGAAGAATATATTACATGATGAAAAGATTTGCTTGAGGAAAAAAAAGAATATTGTCGCGGGCGATAAATTTAATTCGCCATTTTGAAGAAAGTTTTTAATTCAAGCTCGCTCCAAATCAATCCGAACAAACTTTGTTCAGATTGAATTGAATTGACTCAGAATGAAAACTTGCTTTGAATTTATTTGTCTCAATCATGGCAGGGGTGTACCTTTGAGCACCACTGATTACTATGATTAGGCTCCATAGGTGGATGTATTGGCACTGCTGCAAGTGGTGGAATGTTTTCCATATGTGTAATGATCCAATTTCTGTATGCAGGATAAGCCACGTTCACAAAAATGTCAGGACCAGCGTACCCTTGTGTAGTGAGAACACCAACCAAATGTCCTTCGAAAACTAAAGGGTTACCTTCGTCGCCAGAGGCACATTTTTTTTCTGCATGATAAGTACAAATAAAATGTCTTGAAATCCAGGAAAAGTTTGGGTGATGGTTCCGACATTCTTGTAGGCTAATTGTAGGCACGCTGATTGATCTTAATTCAGTAGGCCTGGACAATACCCTGTTAAAAAATAATATTATAATAAGTAATAAAAATCAATTTCACTTTACAGATTAGAAAAAAAAATAAAATAAAAACAAATAAACTTAAGGTGTCTAGGATTGGTGCATCGTATCGTTTGTGTGTCACTGAAAATACCAAAAGTATTTGATGATAAATGTCCGTTAGGGATTAGGGATCACGATTTATATGGAGAGAAAGTGAAGCTTTCCATGTAACTGATATAAAAAATTATTTTTCATCATAGCTGCATATAAAAGTCGATTTTCGATGCCTGTGAAACACTCTCTAAAATTGAGTTAGTGGAAGTACACTGATTTTCAGTGACTTTCTTGTCAATATTTCATTCAGTGAAAATCTACTAACAATGAGAATCCGAACAAGTCACTCAAATTTTCAGTAATCATCACTAAAGTAGTGAATATTTCAGTGACTTTTTATTAATTTTCAGTAGATTTTTCACTGATTAAAATCGTGAGAAAAGTCACTAGTGATCAATGGAATTTGACTGGAAATCAGTGAAATTTCACTGATTAAAGTTTAGAGAGCCTCGTAGGGTACGCTCACTTTGACCAATAAAATGTGTTCCGCCTCTTTGCGCATGCGCACTTTGATCAGTGAAAAGTAATGTGCATGCGCAATTCGAGCAAACCGAGTGTACAGCAGACAGTTGGCTCAGTTTATTAAGCCTGTTGGAGCATTTTTCAAAACATAAAAATTGGTGTAGAATTAGTCTAATCTACTGTAATCTGTCAGCTCATTTCAATATGCATAAATTTTTGACTCTAAAAATGCACTGATTGAATTGCAGTTTGGCCAGGGTGGACTTTTAGAGTGCACGAGGGTGTTTGGAAAAATTAATAATTTAGCTAAAATACCAAGATTTGTGGTGGAATAAATTTGTGGGTACCGCGGCCATTTTTTACATGTGGAAAAGAACAAGAGTGCATGCTTGACAGCTCAGCTGTTCGCCGCATAGGTGCAGCTTCGTTGTACATTTCAAGTTGGTTCGCTCGAGAATTTACCGATAATATTCACGACTTACGTTAGGAAAATCATGAATATTACAACGACGCTGCACCTATGCGGCGAACAGCTGAGCTGTTAAGCCTATTTCAGTATTTTCTCAAGTATTTTTATACATAAGTGCTCCCGAGTTTCCAAGTGAAATTAATTAATTGTAAAAGTGTATATATAGCAGAGGTGTATCTCTGTCTGAGTCGCTCTGAGTAAGTATTGCGCATGTACTCTTGTTCTTTTGCACCTGTCAAAAAATGGCCGCGGTACCCACGATTTTATTCCACCACAAATCTTGGTATTTTAGCTAAATTATTAAATTTTCCAAACAAATAAGGGGCATCCCCCCTCATGCACTCTAAAAGACTACCCTGGCCAAACGGCAATTCAATCAGTGCATTTTTAAAGTCAAAAATCCATGCATATTGAAATGAGCTGACAGATTAGATTCATTCCAAAGACTTCGCCATTTTTTTTTTGTTTACTTATATATTTTTGTCTATTGCTCCAACAGGCTAAAGTGACAACAAGAAGTTAGCCACTTTAATGTGTTCATTTAGAATTTTCTAATAAAAAATAATCATTCTGATGCGTTCTTTATTTTATTTGAAAATGATGTAAACTAAAATAATTTGTAATTGGACTTAAGCTCTTTTAAAAAGCTAAATTGGAATAATTTTTTTGTTCCTTACTATCTCAAATCGACTTTTCTGTAGAGGTATGACAAAAATAGTGTGTATGTTGCCCTGTTGGAAGTAAAAAGATAAAAAATGTATATATGAATCTTTTTCAATCTTTGCAGGAATGAAATAGAAAGGAGAAATGTATACAAATATATTTCAATCCTTTCCTGTCTCTCTTAAAGTATACTTCCAAGTCTATACATTTCAATCTTTACCTTTTTACCCGTGTCTATCCTTTTCTATCTTTTTTACAATTTACTAGAAATCTGCCTAGAAATCTTACTAGAAATTTTTCTACATGAATGCTTTTCAAATTCCATCTGCCTTAAGGCTCATGTAGGGGGTAATCTAACATTGTTTACCCACTATAAAAAATTGATTACAAATGCTGGCTTACCGAAAAGATGTCAGGGGGCAATTTTTTTTCCTCTAGGAAGATAAAATACATATATGGGTCTGGTTTCTGTATGGATTCCCACACAGGATTTTACAAACAAAGCGCTACGTCCCTACGGCAGCATGGATCTGTATGGAGATTCCAAGCATGGAATCTGTATGGAATTCCAAATAACTCTGAGGCTGGTTTCTGTATGGATTCCCAAACAAGGTTTTTCAAAAAATGCGCAAAGTCCCTCCGGCTGCATGGATCTGTATGGAGATTCCAAAGGATGTAATGTGCATGAAATTTAAAACAAAATTTGTATTGGTTTTTGTATCGATTCCATGATCCATACAGAACCATACAGAACCATAAAGAACCATACAGAACCATATGATTCTGTATGGATTATGAAATCGATACAAAAATCAAAACAAATTTTGTTTGGAATTCCATGCACATTACATCCTATGGAATCTCCATACAGATCCATGCAGCCGGAGGGATTTAGCGCATTTTTTGTAAAATCTTGTGTGGGAATCAATGCAGAAACCAGAACCACACCTATTTGAAATTACATACACATTACATCCATTGGATTCTCCATACGGATCCATGCAGCCGGAGGGACTTTGCGCGTTTTTTGTAAAATCTTGTTTAGGAATCCATACAGAAACCACCTTCAGATCTGTTTGGAATTCCATACACATTACATCCTTTGGAATCTCCATACAGATCCATGCAGCCGGAGGGATTTAGCGCGTTTTTTATAAAATCTTGTGTGCGAATCCATACAAAAACCAGACCCACATCTGTTTGGAATTAAATACAGATTACATCTTTGGAATCACCATACAGATCCATGCAGCCGGAAGGACTTTGCGCGTTTCTTGTAAAATCTTGTTTCGGAATCCATACAGAAACCACCTTCAGATCTTTTTGAAATTCCATTCACATTACATCCTTTGGAATCTCCATACAGATCCATGCAACCGGAGTGACTTAGCGCGTAGATCTATACAGATTTTCCAATTGGCAAAGTTTTTCTGTATGCGACTACCATCAGAAACCAACAGGGACATACATATGCATATAGGAAATCTGTATGGATCTGTATGGCATTTAATGAAGGGTAGATATTTGGAGAACGTGTTCGGGGAAATGTTAATGAGCACAGGTGCAATTAATGAAGCACAAAGATTATTTATTAACTACACTAGAAACTATGGTATGTACAGACTCGAGCGGAATACTGTAAGGCAAGATTGAGGTGTGCTTGCGCGACGAATAGCTTGCTTGGATTGCTAACTGCGAGGCAGCTCCGTGAGGCGAGCGCTTGCTTCCGTCGGTGTTGCCGCGGTGCGGAGTCCGTGCGAGGCTGCTCGGTCCCCACAGGTACTCCCCCCTTAGTGACCTTCGTAGGTGTGGAAGACGAAGGGAACGATACTTTTTTGCGAAGGATGGATGGTAGATGTTTGAAGGGAAAGGAGCTCTGTGGCGAGGACTCGGTTGAAGGTTGTGGTAGCTGACTCTCGTCCTATGGGGCAGCAGCGTCTGGCACCGGCTGCCGCGGCTGGTCGTCGTCGTCTGTGTGCTCCTCTGGGACATCAGCGGCAAGTGCTGGTGCAGGAGGTGTGAGTGGCTGCCGCGAACTGGTATCGGCCTGGGGCGCAGTGGCGAGCGGCGGAGCCGGAGCAGTGTCCGGGAGTTCCGGTGCCCCATCCGCCGGCACTTCGATGTAGGCTGGCACGAGGCTGTCAGCAGATACCGGTTTCTCCTGTCCATCGATGAGGATGATGACGACCTTGTCGTCGATGCGACGACAGACCTTGTATGGGTCATTGTAGGGCCATTGCAAGGGCTTTTTGACAGTGTCGACCCTCCGAAAGACGTGCGTGCAGGTTTGCAGGTCTTTGAACTGGAAGAAGTGAGGTCTGGCGTGGTTGGATGCTGGTACAGGTCGGATGCTTCTCATCAGCTCTCGAAGTTTGGCGACGAAGGCTGGCTGGTTGGCTGGAGCACTTTGTGAAACGAAGAACTCTCCAGGCAGGCAAAGTGTGATACCGTAGAGCATCTCGGCTGCTGATGCTTCGAGGTCTTCCTTGTAGGAAGAGCGCAGGCCTAGCAGAACGATCGGTAGACGTTCTGTCCAAGGAACGTCGCCTTGGCACATGAGGGCAGCCTTGAGCGTACGGTGGACGCGCTCGATCATGCCGTTGGCCTGGGGATGATGAGGTGTCGTGTGGATGTGTTGCGCACCGTTGAGGCGAGCCAGAGCCTCGAAGAGTGCTGCCTCAAACTGTCTACCTTGGTACGTGGTGATCAGAGTGGGGCAGCCGTAGTGTGCGATCCAGTGCTCAACCATAGCGGTTGCTACGGTCTCGGCAGTCATGTTGGTCAGTGGAACAGCGACTGGCCACCTGGTGAATCTGTCAATGATGGTAAGGCAGTACCGGAAGTTGTTTACCAAGAGCAGCGTGATGAGGTCCATGTGGATGTGCTGGAAGCGGCTGTCGGGTTCCTTGAAGGCCTGGAGCGCTGCGTGATTGTGCCTGCTGACCTTGGAGCGCTGGCAAGGGATGCACGTGCGAGCCCAGTTGTAGGCGTCCTTCCTGATGTGAGGCCAGTTGAATTTGGTAGAGAGGGCACGTGCTGTTGCTCGAGGGCTAGGATGCGCTGGTGAATGCAGTACGTTGAAAGCTCGGAGTCGCAGCGAAGGAGGCAGATATGGCTTAACCACGCTATCGGTGATATTACAAGCCACATTGGCGCCGTCGATGTTGAGGATCTGCAGGTCCAGGGCACCGCTTTCGAGGAGATGTTGATGCGCTGCCTCGATGTCGCGGGCGAGGAGGTTGGATGGCATGCCAATAGTGCAGGCGCGTGACAGTGTGTCGGCCACGACGTTGTCCTCACCCGCGATGTGCTCGAAGATGACGTTGAACTGGAGCAGGTAGTTCAGATGTCTCTGCTGACGTGGCGAAGCCTTGCGTGATGGTTGGCGACTCCCATAGTCGTGTGGTTTGTGGTCCGTTCTGAGTGTGAACGAGCGCTTCGAGGAAGCGCTCGAAGTACTTAGTGCCTTCGTAGGCGGCGAGGAGTTCTCGGTCGTAGGTGCTGTACCTCTTCTCGGTATCGGTGAGTTTTCTCGAGAAGAAGCCCACCGGTTGCCGAATTCCATCGATAATTTGCTCAAGTACAGCGCCGATGGCTGTGTCTGAGGCGTCTGTCGATAAGACAAGCGGTGAGTCCGGAGCAATGAAGGTGTTGATTGTGGCATCTCGCATCGCTTGCTTGCAGGCAAGAAAGGCATTTTCTTGATCCGAGGACCAGTACTTGAGCTTAGCTTTCTTACGCTTGGGCGAGCCTCGAAGCAGTTCGTCCAGCGGAACTTGCAGTTGAGCAGCATTGGGGATACAGCGACGGTAATAGTTGAATGATCCCAAAAAGCTACGAAGTTCCTGGTATGTGGTTGGCCTAGGAATGCAATCGATCGCATCGACCTTGTGGGGCGGTGGCTGTAAACCATGCACGGAAAACGAAATGTTCTTGGATCAAGTAAATTGTACTTAGTTCAAGTCAAGGGTGGGTACGAATGGGGACAATAGAATAATGTACTTGATGCAAGAAAATATGTACTTGGTACCGTATGCTTGGAACAAGTGCATATTTTCTTGATCTGAGAAAATGTATCTCAGATGGAATAGTACATTATCTTAACTTGATAGTTTCTAACTTGCGTCAAGAATATATTTTCTTAATTTAAGAATACATAGTATTGTGACAATACAATTGTGTTCACACAGAAAAAAAATCTGTAGAATCTATAATGGTTCATATTCTACATGGTTCATTTGCAAATATATTATGGATTTACTTATAATTAATCGATATTTGTAAATTTTAACGCTTATATAACAAATAAAATTTCGCACGCAACGCGGGGGGGAATCGAACGCACGACCTACGGGACGCGAGTCCAGCTACCTAACCATTATCCTAAGCTCTCGAGATGGTGGTCTCATATTTTTTCCACGGTATACTCATCATGAAGACTCATTCAAACACAAAGATATTTTAACAGATTAATTTTTCTGCGTGTGTGATTGTCACTTGATATCTTAGGCATTGTTGAAGATCATTGGACATTCGTCTCAAATCCATATTTATTGAAAGCATACAATATGCAAGCATCATACTAAAAAGAAGTTACTTCTCCGTCAAATATTTTCATTTTCTTGTATCAAGAATATGAATATTATATTAAGAAAGATAGTAATTAAAGTAAGCACAGGTATTTACTTGGATCAAGAAGCCTTAATTAATTTAAATTAACATTTCGATTACTTATTGTAAGAATATGTATACTAGATCTAATACTTTCTTTTTCAAACAAATACTTGCAAATAAACAAATTACTTCAATAGTTATTTGCTTGAAATACATATGTTCTTGATCCAAGTAATTTCACTGAATTAATTATTTTCTTGATTCAAGAAAATCGGTTCTTGTACTTAGAAAAGAATGACTTCTCTCAAGTAAAATCGGCCAAGTAAATCCGTTGACTTGATTCGATGCATTTTTCTTTTCCGTGTGCTGCGTAACCTTGTGGCCTAGGAAGATTACCTCGAGTTGGGCGATCTGGCACTTGTCAAGGTTGATCATGAGCCCTGCCTTATATAGAGTGTGGAACAGCTGGCGCAGGTGGTGCAGGTGCTCCTCGTGGGTCTTGGAGAAGACGTTGATGTCGTCCACGTACCAGCGGACGAAGGACAGGTCTCGAAGCAATGAGTCGAGGAAGAGCTGGAAAGTTTGCGTGGCGTTTCGTACGCCGAATGGCATCATGAGGAACTCGTACAGTCCGAACTGCGTGGTGACGGCTGTTTTGGCGATGTCTTCCTCTGCCATGGGTACCTGGTGAAACGCCTTTTCGAGGTTAATCACGGAGAAGATGATGCCACCGTGGCATTCATGCAGCAGGTCCTCGATTATTGGCAGTGGGTAGCGATCCGGCTCGGTGATGGCGTTGAGACAACGGTAGTCGCCCGTGACGCGGTATGCGCCACTCTTGACGCTGAGGCGGAGAGGGCTGGCCCATTGGCTGGAGGATTTGCGGACGATGCCTCGGTCCTCCAACAGCTTGAAGGCGTCCCTCGCTCCTTTCAGACGGTCGCCGGAGAGCGATCGGGACTTCTCGTAGACGGGCAGTCCTGTTGTGCGGATGTGGTGCGTCACGGTGATGCCGTTGAGATTCGCTTTGCGAACGTTGGGCTTGGTGAGATCGCTGAACTCGGCCAGTAGAGCGTCGTAATCTCTCCTGGATCCCAAATTTCCAGTAGGGTCGTGCAGAATGGCTACGGAGTGATGAGCGACCGGAGAGACTTGGGCATGAACGCTGAGTGACGTCAGCTTGTCGATGAGGCGCATATTTTGGAGGTCGACGAGCAGACCTGCATGGGCTAGGAAGTCCGCTCCGATGATTGGTCCGTGCATGTCCGCAATGATGAAGGGCCACTTGAAGTCGCGCCGGAGACCCAGGTTGAGAGAGAGGACGGTGCGTCCGTATGTTGCGATCGGTGAGTCATTGGCAGCTGCAAGACTAAGTGACTGTTTAGTGAGTGGCTCTGTCGACTTACGTATGGCTGAGCGAGGCATCAAGGAGACGACAGATCCGGAGTCGACGAGGAAGGTCAGGCCGGTGTTTTTGTCGCGTAAGTGAAGGCGGTTTTCCGTGAGCGACGTGCTGCCGTATGCCGCCTGAACTGACGGCAGCGAACCTAGTTTTTTTGAAAGTGCAGGGTTCCTTGCACTTTTGAGCGTCGGCACCGAACCGATGGTGAAAGTAGCAGTAACCCAGCTGCGATACAGGTGCAGGTGAAGCTGAGCGATTTCCAGGGCCACGGCTGTTGCTGCGACCACGTCCGCCGTTGTTATTGCGTGTGGTGACAGCTTCGAGAACCAGCGTCGTTGTCGATAGCAGCTGAGTCATCGTTGCAGTGAGAGCGGCGATCTGTTTTTGAAGAGCTGGATCGGTGCGATAAGGCGAGCTGCTACGCAAGCTCGGCTTGAGAGCGGCTATGCTAGAAGGCGCAGACACGCTCGGAGTTGTTGACATTGCGGCGGGTGATAGGCCGGCCATTCGATCTGCTGCATCCGCCAGCTTATCGAGAGTGATGTCATCGCCGAGGGCTGTGAGAATTTGCTGAGAGGTGTCGGGCAGCATGTCGAGCCACTTTACCTTGAGCCCATTGTCCTGGATGCTGGACCCTGCGAGTTTGCGCATCTCGCGGAGGAGCGCCGAAGGCTTCTTACCTTTGGTATCGATGCCCTTGAAGAGCGTGCGCAGCCGTTCATCTTGCGTTTGCCCGAAGGGCTCGAGAATGCGCGCTTTGAGAGTGGCGTATTTGTCCTGGATGGGCGGGTGTTGGGTGACATCAGTGAGTTCCTGCAGGATTTCGTTGTTCAGGGCGGCGATGACGTGGTTGTATCGTTTCACGTCGTCCGTTACGTTGTCACACTCGAACATAGATTCGGCGTGTGTGAACCACGATTCCGGCGCAAATTTCCAAAATTCCGGAAGTTTGGGTGTCTTGGGCAAATCGCGTTGATTGAGCATTTGCTGCTGAAGTTGCTGGATTTGCTGCAACTGGTTGAGTGTTTGTTGTAGTGCCACCGTTTGTAGTCTGGTTGCGTCATCCGTCGGCGTTGTTTCGCCGTTGCTGCCGGTTGGAATAGCTTCGCTGTTCGACATTGTTCGTTGCACTTGCACTTGCACTTTATGTTCAGAGAGTTCTCTAGCGAAAGCACGTATGACAGGCCGCGAGCGTTGCCCTGTCGTCGGAATCGGCAAGGGCGAGGAGCGCGATGAGAACAAAGGCGGCGGGGTAATTTTAGAAGAGTCCGTTTTGCTGCACGATGAAATTATCGGAAAAAAAAATTCCATTCGAATCACGTCGGCGTCACCACTTTGGAGAACGTGTTCGGGGAAATGTTAATGAGCACAGGTGCAATTAATGAGGCACAAAGATTATTTATTAACTACACTAGAAACTATGTACAGACTCGAGCGGAATACTGTAAGGCAAGATTGAGGTGTGCTTGCGCGACGAATAGCTTGCTTGGATTGATAACTGCGAGGCAGCTCCGTGGGACGAGCGCTTGCTTCCGTCGGTGCTGCCGCAGTGCGGAGTCAGTGCGAGGCTGCTCGATCCACACAGATATGAATAGTTTAGTAGATATTGAAAACGATCCTATTATTAAAAGGACATTCGTATCGAATATCGAAAAACTGTAATGCTAAAATGCGTGGACCTGATTCCTTATTGCTCAACACAGTTCGTGACGCGTCGTATATCGATAATCGCGGACGACGCGGGAAATTTTAAATCTTTATATTGTACAAAATCGCTTAAATTAAAAATAAAGTCAACCCGCGCGCGGAAGCGCGCGTTCGGTCTCGTAAGTGTATAAAAGAGATAAGTAAGGATTCAAATGATTAGACCAGGGATAGACATGGATAGGAAAGTAGGGATTGAAAAATATAGGCGCTGCAATAGATTGCGAAAGAGATAAAAAAATATTGGTGTGATTAGACGGAGAATAAAGAAAGATTGGCGTGGATAGATGGAGGATAAGAAATTATTGGCGAAGATAGACGAAGGATACAGAAAGATAGAAATATTGAAATTCAGAAGGAAGGAGATTATTGTAGATTTAAAAAGAGATAGAAATAGATTGGCATGGATACATTTGGATTCATTTTTTCTTTCTATTTCAATCCTGAAGATTGAAAAATATTCAAATAGATAGACTGTCTATCTTTTGCTTCCAAAAGGGCTACTTTCACACTTCTTGAAAGACTTGGAAAAAGCCACGCAATGTCTCTTGAAGCCCCTGGGTGTAACCACGTTCATTGAATGTTTGAATTATTCTCGCAATCTATTCGAAAAAATCTCCGAGTTTATTATTTTTTAGCTCACCTGCCAGATTTCAATACAAATCCCCAGCCGCTAGTGGTAACATGTGTATTAGGTGGTAAATTGCCATTCTGCGACTGATAAATTTCTATTGGTAGATTGAGGCCTTGGCCTAAGATGATAGGTTCCAAAATTGAAAGTAAAGCAATATTGTTTGCAAATGATTGAACGTTGTGATTTGGGTGAAGTAGTATTCCATTAACCAAGTGAGTTGATCCACTTTCCCTTGCTACTGATACGGTAGAAGCCACAACGATGTACGTGGAAGCAACCTTAACACAGTTCGCAGCAGTTAATATAACACGCGCTGATAATATAACACCAGAGCACTTGTGGTTATTTCGTAGAACTTGGACAACGTAAGGAACATCTTGAATCTGCGGTCGTATATTTCTACTTGGCGAAGTATCAATTATTCTTTTCTTACGCACAAGAAGATTCAATGAATCTGCTGCAATGATGATTGAGAATATAAAAAATTAAAAAAGATTGTGGTGTTGATGTTACTCAAATTTGCTGTTAATTTTATTAGCAGTTCTTTAATTAAATAATATAATGTGCAACCAGTGCTGGATTAATGGGTTGGCTGAGTGGGCGGCAGCCCAGGGCTTCGTTTTTCAAGGGGCCTCCAAATTCCGAAGAATTTTTTTTTCTATCGTTTATTTTGAATTAATTTATTTAGGTTCCATTTTTAATTCTTATATCGGAAATATGGCGATAGAGGAAAGACGGATTGTCCTATTAATTAATATATCTGGCTAACTCAGAAGGAGAATAAAGTTCACAACTGCATTTGTGTTTAACAGTCTTTATTCCTTCGTGCATTGTACGCACCAGAAGTACAACACGTCTTAACCCTACTGCCTCTCGACCCAAAGTTTACGAAACAGTATGGCATCGTTACGCAAGACGGAGAGTGCGGATGACTTACATCTTTTCCACTAGCGGACGCAGAGTATATAAACTTCTAGATGGGAAACTCGGTGTGACATTAATATTTATATGTATTCCCTACCGAGAATTTGTAAGTGTCTCCATCCGTCATCATTCATATATAAACCAATTATTAATAAGAGTATGGAGAGGGGGGCTCGAAAAATTTCTCTGCCCTGGGTCATCGATTATTTATCTTAATCCCGCTCTGTGTTCAACTCGTCCTGAAATTCGTTATCAATTTTGTTGTCAAATTCGACTTAAATCCATCTTAAAGTCATTCTCAGATTTTTTTTTCAAGTTCGTCTCAAATTTGTCCTCAAATTTTTCCCCAAATTTATTTCAAATACCCAGTGGACACAAAATTTGACAATATCTTTATGACATTTTATGTCCATGTCATTATGGTATCTTTATGATGACGTAAACACATCGTCAAATCGTATGTCTTCACAATATCTGAAGAATTTACAGCGTGACTTAGGGGAGGGTTCAAACTTTTGAAAGATATGTAATATTAAAAAAAAAATGTCATTCCTACAATGAATTGAAATTAACTAAAGTTATGAAAATAGTTTATACCAAAATCTAGTAAAAATAATTTAAAAATTATGCAATAATAATTTATTATAATTAACAAAAGAAATTATGAATTATATTTAAATCGACGAATACATACGTTCAGTGACCGCTCTTGACTCAAAAAATAGTTTAGCTTGAGTTCGTTTTGACGCACACATATTTATTAGAAACTAGGGGAGACCGGGGCAATTCGTGACAACGGGAAAAATTTGAAAAAAGCGTCACCTGAATCCATATGCCAAGAAAAATCTGAAAAATTACCGTTTGACATGCGCCTATGCTGTGATACGCGTTTAGTGACAGTAAAGGTATTTTCGTGTCGTAAAAGTCAAATTTTGAGATCTTCGATTTTTGGTTTTTACCACGAATTCTTCAGTTGGGAATATTGTGCGGTAAATAAAACTTGTTTTCCATATTGTTATGCACATATGTGGAACACAAAATGTATGCACTATTATCTTATATGGATGTTATTTAGATCGAAAAATGACATATGACGCTGGGATAATTCGTGACATGAGCACCCGGGGTATTTCGTTAATTCCCATATATATTACCTACTGTTTTGACATATATGTGTGATGCACACGATTGCCCGAGAAATGTAACAGATTGTAACTTCTTAATCATGTTTTGTTCTTTTCATTCTGATTCATGTAAAATTTGCTTAATAAAAATGTTTTCGTACTACATTAATATTATAAGTTCTTCAATAAATCAATAAAGTCATTATGATGTTTCATAAAACAATAAATTTGAGTATTACAATTCATTATGTACAGCATTTGATTGATTTCATAGTACAGTTCATTATACCATATACAGTTGATTGAAAACAGTGTCATGAATTGCCCCATACTCTGTCACGATTTACCCCGGTATCGGGGTAATTCGTGACACCAGACATCGTCAGACATTTTATGTTCTATCTAAAATCCACATGATAGAAAAGACACTAAAAATATTTTTTCACAAACTAGAGAGTTCAACCAATAAAAATCAATAGTTGGTATTTTTGTATGTATAATAGAGTGTACTCAGGAAAAATTCGCAAACTCAAAATGTCACGATTTGCCCCGGTCTCCGCTACGTACAACTATAACTTACTTTATTTTGTCATAAAAAAGATAGGAAGTTTTACGACCAGCGATTGTGAAAAACGATAAAAAATCCATATTAAGCTTTTTATAATACCTTGAATTTAACACAAATGTTTATGAAAATATTGAATTATACATTTTTATCTACTTTTCAAACATAACTTTTCAAATTATTATTATATAATTTAAAGAAGATATACGAATAGTAAAGATTCCTTTTGTAATAAGACCAATCGATTGATTTGTAAAATTAATATACTGATATCCAACGCGAGATTCTCGAGCTTCTCTTTCGATGTTGAATTATAAAAAAGAGATATTTCAAACGAAGAACCATAGTGTATTAATATTAGGAATCATTTAGTTAATTAATTAATTACTGCTTCCTCTGTGAGGAAGGAAATATTTTTGCTATTTAATCATAATGAGGAAGCAAAGTGCTCATCAGAAGACCACCATAAAATTATAAATACAAGCAAAGAAAAAAGCTCGCGATTAAGGTCAAAACTAGTTTTTGTAATCGCGTAAAATTCTTGGAAATTTTTTATACATAAATATTTAATATTTAAATCTCGTATCTTGAGGAGTTTCAAAAGACTTGCATGAATGTGAAATAATTAAAAAAGTATTTCAAGATATTTTCAAAGATTTTCGAGGATTTTCAAGAATTTCTAGGAAAATGAAAAAAGAATTGAAATTTTATAAAATTAGTAAGTTTAATGAGATTTTCAATAATTTTAGAGTGTTTCAGTAACTCCTAACTTCTAAGAGCTTTTTAACGATTCAAAGGGATTAAAAAGAAAGAAATAAAATTTTCACATCCTCGCATATTTTAAAGAGTAAGGAGCAAGAGGTTAATTTCAAAAGCTCTGCTTTTTAGTCTGGCTTTTAGCGACCCATTATTTCATTCTACCCTTTTCCCAGATATCCGAGGTGCAGACGCCTTCCCGTTTCGGCTGACCAAAGACCTTTCTTGCATCGGAACTGCAGAACTATGTTTTTACTCCTGACGAAGCTCTCTTCAACTCTATTTTTGCCTCTGGATCAAGCAAATCAGCTCAAAAAATAGTGAGAAAAACTGGGATCCAGTTACAGTAATTGATATCTTCAGCCAAATTGAAAAATAAACTTTTTCAAATATTACCGTAAGGAAACTAGATTTTCTCATTCAAAAGAATGAGATCGCAAATTACTTTTAAACGAATCCGAACCTATCCAAATCAATCCAAATTTTCAATTTGAATAAATACGAGTTAATATTTAATTTTAAATTAATCAGTATTCAAACCGAATAAATCCGAATTTTCAATTTGAATCAATACAAGTTTGGATTAATTCGGATTCATTCAAATTGAAAATTCGGATTGGTTTGGATTTGCCTGAATCCGAATTAAGATTTCATTCCAAATCAATTCGAATGAATCTCAAGAAATTCGAACAAACTTTCAGTTCAAACAAATCCATGTTTTCATCCCAATATACTTTTCATTCTGAATGAATCCGAGTTTAATTTGAACACTTAATCTGAATGAATTCGAAGCTAACTCGAATCATTTCGAAGTTTTAAGTCAAAAGAATCTGAATGAATGCTAGGCTTATCTGAACAAACTTCAATCCATGAAATAAATCCATACTTTCAATACTAATGAATTCGAACGTTTAATTCGAAGGAATCGAAGGCCAATCCGAGTAAACCTTGAATCCAAATAAGTCCGAACTAAATGTCAATCCGAATGAAACCGAGTTGAATCTGAACAAACTTTCAATCGAAATATGGTACATAAATCCGAAATTTCATTCTTCGGGAGTTCGGGACTAATCCGAATCAATCGGAGTAAATCCACATTCGATCATAATATCATACCAAACCAATCCAAACTTTCAATACTAACCAATCTGAACTTGTAATTAGAATGAATTTGAATTTAATCCGAATAATCTTCCGCCACGAAATCAATCCTTCCCTAATAGCACATTCTGTTCCTGGGACGTTCCTGGACGTTCCTGGAACATATGAACGTTCCAGGAACGTCCCAAGAACAGAATGTGCTATTAGGGTTACTTTTAAACCAGATAAATCAGAACTTTTAATTTAAAAGAACCCAATGTTAATACAAACAAAATGTCAATCTTAATCAATCCACACTTTTAATCTGAATGATTCCGAGGCTATTCCGAATCATTCCAAAGTTTTAATTCAAAGGAATCCCAGGCTAATCCAAATGAGTCTGGGGTTAATTGAAAAAATTATATATAAAAAAAAGGAAATCGAATCCAACCGAATGCTAAATTCGACAGAATCCAAGG
Source organism: Synergus itoensis (assembly GCA_904066005.1). Classification (NCBI taxonomy): domain Eukaryota; kingdom Metazoa; phylum Arthropoda; class Insecta; order Hymenoptera; family Cynipidae; genus Synergus; species Synergus itoensis. The sequence goes on along the minus strand of CAJFCP010000470.1, from coordinate 13,309 downwards.
CTATTTCGAACGAACACGCAAATAAAAAAAATCTACAGAAAAATCTATAGAATCTACAGGAAAGCAATTATGTAATTTCATTTCACTTTGATTTCACTTTCACGTGAACTCATATTCATCTTACTTCAATTTTGACATTTATAACGTCACTTATCATTCACTTATGGGGTTACAGTATTTGTTTGTGTCAATTAATTGGTGGAGTACAGTAATTTTCAACTTCTTTCCTCTATTTTGTAACGACCCAACCCTGATTTCCATATGATTCTAATGGAAAACAGGGTTGGATCGTTACAAACAGAGAAAGGCATCGTTGAACATTACTGTCGATATTGTGTTTGGTTACAGGAAAAATATTTTGGTGCTTATCCTGCTTAAAATTTCGGATCAATTCCGGATTAGTTTCGGATAAATTAATCCGAAGAGATCCGGAATTTAGACGGAATCTTTCCAAAGTTTGTCCGATTTCATCCGATTTCTGTCCAGAAATAAAATTTGATCTGTAATAAATCCACAATTGCCTGGAATTTATACGAAATAAAGAATCAAATTATTTTCATCTACAGATAAATCTGGAATTCATCCGTTTCTGTTCGGGATTCGTATGAGCCTAAACTTCAACCCGAAAATAGTCCAATTAAGTCTGGAACTTATACGAATTAAAAAATCAGTTGAATTTATTTGTAAAGTGGAATCTGGAATTTATCCCTTTTTGTCCGGATTTTGTCTGCGAATAAACTTTAACCCGGAATTAGTCCGATTCCGTCCGTATCTTATACGAATTAAAAAATCAGTTGAATTTATTTGTAAAGTGGAATCTGAAATTCATCCGTTTCTGTCCAGAATTCGTATGACCATAAACTTCAACCCGAAATTAGTCCGATTCCGTCCGGATCTTATACGAATTAAAAAATCAGTTGAATTTATTTGTAAAGTGGAATCTGGAATTTATCCGTTTTTGTCCGGATTTTGTCAGATTTATCTTGAATCCGGAATCAGTCCGATTCAGTCTGGAACTTATGCAAATTAAACAATTATTTGATTTTTAGTGTAAAGTGGAATCTAGAATTCATCCGTTTCTGTCCGGAATTCGTCTGAGCATAAACTTTAACCCGGAATTAGTCCGATTTCGTCCGGATCTTATACGAATTAAAAAGTCAGTTGAATTTATTTGTAAAGTGGAATCTGGAATTTACCCGTTTTTGTCCGGCTTTCGTCTGAGAATAAATTTTAACCCGGAATCAGTCCGATTAAGTCCAGAACTTACACGAATTAAAAAATCAGATGACGTGACCTAATACAATCCGGATTCATCAAATCAGTCAGACGGTAGAACTTTCGGATTCTACCGGAAAATGTACGAATGCATTATAATTTTAGATAAAATCCAGATTCCGAAATTTATCCGAAATTGTCCGGAACATTATCCGGTTTTTGTCATCCGGATTCTATCCGGTCATGTACGAAAATTGTCCGGAAGAATTATTTAATTATTGTGAACCGTTTATCTACTCAGTCATCAAATCGTTTCAACCAAGCAGAAGGGGTGCACACTAGTCTGTTCAACAAGAGCGTGTGGTCTGTATTTTTAAAACTAATAGAGATATTTGAACGTTTTTTTTTTTTAAATTAAAGTACTTTCAAAGTACTAATACGCAATCACTTAGTAAATAGTCCAGTCTCCATCGTTGTCCAGAATGGCCTGGCACCTTCTTGGCATACTTTCAACTAATTTTTCGGCATAGTTCGTTGGTAAATCCAGCCATAACTTTTTAATTCTTTGTGACAGCTCTTTTAGGGTGAAGACACGTTTTCCGGCAAGCTTCCTCTTCAAGATACTCCAGACGTTTTCGATTGGATTTGCATCTGGGGACTGTGATGGCCAGTTCAAGGTCGTGATGTCATTTTACTCTTTCCAAGCGCTGCAGAGACGGCTTCGATGTTTAGGGTCGTTATCCTCTTGCAAGATCCAATCGTCATTATCGGCTCCAAACATCTTTTTAGCAGACCTTAGAAGACAACGTTGATATATTTGGAGCATTTTCTGAGCATTGAGGTTCTCGTGAAGAGCTCTAAACATCCAAAACCGCGCACGGAGAAGCATCCCCAAACATGGACCTTCACTGGGTGTTTAATGGTCCGCTGGAGAAATCTACTGCCAGCCGTAGACCAGGCATACTTAATGGGAACCCATGCCCAGAACGACGCTTCGTCAGAAAAAATAACGTTCAACCAGTCCCGGTCGAGATTTTCAGCAGCCCATGCCTTCCGTTTTTCGATATGGGTTTCTGAGGGTAGAGGTTTTTGCCTCGTGCTACGGTACTGCATCTTCGATTCGGCCAATCGCTGTCGTATGGTGTTGATACTAATGTGTACTCCCTTTTTGGCTAGTATAGCCTTGGCATCTCGCAAACCGAGAGTGGGGATACGCTTGAATAGCTGCACGATCGCTTTGTCCTCCTTGCTGGTTGTTGCACGCATTTTTCCTCTTTCAGGAAGATCGTCGACAGTTCCACTGACTTTATACCGCTCATCCCACTTCATAATGAACGATTGTGACTTTTTTAAGTATTTAGCAGCCGCTGCGACGGACATTTTTGGTCCTTTTGGATGGGAACACAAGAAGACGGCTTCAAAACGTTTAGCGTAAACAGAACTCATTTTCGTTCGCGTGCGTTCTCTCGGACGGTTCGAGCGATACTGAAGCGGTATCATAAACGCGTATTAGTCCTTTGAACGTACTTTAATTTAAAAAAAAAACGTTCAAATATCTCCAATAGTTTTAAAAATACAGATCACACGTTCTTGTTGAACAGACTGTAGTATGGGTCTTCGCAGATGTCAACTCCAAGGATGGGACAACCAAGTCGCCATATAAACACCCAGGGATTGCCGGCGGTGTTTCGGCAAAGGGTGGTGAACTACATGAAGGTTCATTCAAGAACCAGGTGTTTGTCCATTACAAGGAGGCTTCTAGTCCGCCAAACTTGAGAACTCCTGACAACATCGTCGATTCGGGTCCTAGTTGGACCACCGAAACGAGGGACTCAGTTCTACCACACAAACCACGCTGAACGTCATTATTTCGGAGGATTCGATACCACACCGCCATCTTGATAAGAGTCTCGTGGGTTCGCCGTCTCCATACAACTGCAACAGTTATGCACTGGGACAGGCGAGGCCAAAGCAACATGATACTTGGTGATGAATCAACCAGACCATCTTGCTTCGCAATTTTTCAAGACCACAACGAAGGGACAACGAGAGACAGGAGGAACGTCTTCGATCATTATCAGATCAACATGTCAACTGAACAAACTTAAATCTGCTCAGATACCGCTGACAGATACCGATAAACCGCTTTTCATTCAAGACTTATGATTAAAGTAAAGTTACCAATTCCCCAAGTGTCAATCTGCTCAGATACCATTGACAGAAACCGAAATACTCCGCTTCCTGTGATTGCAAGTTACTGGTAAACCTTTCTTCTTGAGACCATGTGAATAGTACCAGATGTTATGACTTCTACCAGTAGAATTTTTGAAACTCCCGAAACATCAAAAACACCACCAGCTCAGTCAATGAGGGCCTTACAGCCAACACAGCTGACGCATCTGCCTCAACCAACACCACTAGTACCGCAGCTCAGGACCGCCACCACCAAAGCCGATAGCACCCGCCGCCGATGTCCAGACACACAAGGAAGAGCTACATCCCATTTGTCAATGCTGTCCGCTCGTGAGTAGAGTAAAATTTTCGCTATGCTGTTTTTCTGATTGTTTTTCGCTTAATTTTACTCTCCGAAATAGGGGGAGATGTAACGAGCAGTACTGTACCTGCTCATTACATACGCTTACTGTACATCGTACGTCATAGTTCTAATTAAGAGTCCACTACCCTACTTTCGTGTTCCGACAGCGCACCTGTGCGCCACGCTAGACGACCGGCTGCGAGAGTACCAGTTCTAGAAGTATGAAACCAGAAATTTTTTGCTAAAATGACACGTTTGTTATATGAAAATGGTCAAAAATACTTTATTCAAAGTTTCCCTGACCCGTTTCGCTGTGTGTGATGGGGTATTATCGTGAAGAAAAATCACTTTGCCTTCTTCGATAATCCGGTCGTTTTTTTTGCAATGCTCGATTCAAATCGATCATTTTTTGGCTTTCTGCGATACATTCAATTGATCCGCGAGTGTTAGTTGAGTTTGAGAATCATCTTCATCGAGTAAGGCTTGCAATTCATCGTCTTTGAACTTTCTCGGTGGTTTTTCACGATCTTCATTCGTCACATCAAAATTACCACTTTT